>CM023451.1:26713452-26804659 GCA_013339765.2 Haemaphysalis longicornis | reverse complement strand
GCTGAGTATCACCGAATGTTTTTGTTTTTAAACGGACTCGCAGTAGCAAAGCCTAAGAGCTGTACATGGTCGTGCAATATGACACAATTTCACGTATGTTAATGCTATTCTAAATATATTTTAGCGGTTACCTTTCGAGAATACGCTAAAAATGTTTGGTTATGGTTGCGCAATTTTATGGATATAAAAGGTTCGACAACGAAACAACCCTGTATGGGAGTACAAGTTGTATGTTTCTTGTTAACTGCTATCTCATGTTTCAACGGGGGATGAAAAAGCGCAGCAGCGCTCAGAGTTAATGGTGTTATGGCGTGGCGCCTTGCATATCTATTCAGTGTTTTCAGCTGTCGCCTGTTTGGTGCGGGCTGAAGTGCTGCGATATGAGCATACATGTTGCAACTGTCATACGGCTCATGCAGTAGGCAAAAAATAGCACTCGTGTAGCCGTTAACCTATTTCGCCCTGTCAAGCGCGCTCTTGCGCAAATAGCAGAATGCTTCTTCGTGTACATTGAAGTTTCTAAACCCTCAGGTCGAGTAATCATGCTTTGGAAGCACTTGTAAGTTCTTTTCAGTGCAGGCACAGTTGGCGTGAGCAGTTTTTTCATTAGCGGTGTTTGCGCATCTCAAGACTACACACTACACTTTTTACAGCCTTTTTGACCAAAAAGGGTGCAGCATAAGTGGAAAAACGGCGTTGGGAGGCCGTTACACCATTTTTCCTGAGTCTGACCACCATTTTCGTATCTCTACAGCCTTTTTGTGTGGAAGAAAGGGTATTAACAAACTTCAGCACCCCTGGTTTTTCGTAGGGTGTTGAAAGGGCGTGGAAAAGGTGTTTTTGATTGATTAACGCCATTCATGCATTTATAATTGCACTGTGAAGTACAAGAGATCCCCTCATACCTTCCTCTCCACCTCGTATGAATGGTTCAAAGGCAAAAAAAAGTTCTTCGCGTGCAATGATCGCTTTTTTCCATATACGGTCGCCTCATTGCCCAAGTATAGCTTTGGCATTTGAAACATCAATTTGAACTTTTAAGATTAAAAAGATTATATTTCTATGGCGAAAAGGGTGTTGACCGACTGCAACACGCTTGGCTTTCTGTAGGGTGCTGAAAGGCTGTGAAATAGGTAATCAGTTAAAACAAAAACAGCGGAGCTGGGGTTGACCTAGCTTTTTCCGGTGTTCCTAAGTTTTGCAACACACTAAACTTTCTCACACCCTTTTTAGCCGAGATTGGTGTAAAAATCTTTTCCCATAGCGCACACCTTTAAAAGGTGTTTTGGTTAGAAGAGGGTGAAAGAATGAATAATGGGTGTTCGCGTGAACACCCTAACAAAGTTTTCCTAACACCCTAAAATAAGGGTGAGGGCAGCGCAGCTGAACGCGTGCCAGTGTGGATCGGCGGAGTGCGGAACATGGCATACAGACATATCCCACAGGCACAAGTCACGCTTTCACGTCAAATGAATTGAGCAAGCAAACCAACGATATGCATGGGTACAGCATCCCGTACAGCATGGCTACTTAGAAATAAATCTGCTCTTCTTTCTTTTATAGACAGCAAAGGAAAGCCCTCCGATTGAGTCGGTGGGCTTATCTCAAAAGTACTTATTTTAGTGCTAATTTTGGAATGGTGCGTTTTAATGTGAGAATATACAAATCAGCATGAGGATTTTCAAAAACTTCTTAAAGGGACACTGAAGTGAATTTGTCAAGCTCCCGTTTTTGCTTGCACTGCGTAGACTGGCTCAAATTACCACACTTTTCATCGTTTATACGGTTGACAAATCGGTAATTATTTTACAAAGCGCGAAAGAAGAAAAACTACCATGCGCGGTTTGCGGCGGCCGCACCAACTAAAGCTGTGACGTTGGGAGGAGCGGGCACCGTGATTGGACGATGCCCAAGGTGAGCAACCAAACAAGTTTCGGTTTCGGTTTCGGTTCTGTAAAAACATGCTTGACTGGTGGCGTTGTGGATGGGCATTCTCAATAACTCAGTAATCACCGTACCGCGCTTCTGCCATGTTGTCAGCTGTAAAAATGCATAAAGATAAGCCTCCCAGCACGGCTTGGAATCGTAGCCTTCACTAGCCGAGACCTACGCAGTGCATGAACGCCCTCCGCGTACCCGTAGACGCCCAAATATCATGCGCTTTTCCCCCATATTTGGAGCTTGCCTCCCTCATGCCTGTATCGTAAAAAGCGTGTTCGCACCAGGCCAAGGGTCTGTTCATTCTGGCCTGTGCCCACTGCCTGCAGGAGTCAGTGCTTATGGCAACAGCACGCCAATGAGAACTCGCTAGCGCGCCAGTGCCAGCCTGCGCGCGTTTTGTGAACTAGTTCGTGGAGCCATGAACGTTGCGGCCCCAAAAAAGGTGAACTCAATATAGAAAACATCGGCAGAAAACGAATAAGTTAACTTACAAAAAAAAAGCACGTACCCGCCGGGATTCGAACTCGCGACTGGCAAAATCAATTGCGACGTATTACCAAGCGCTCCAGCCAACTCAGCCACGGGGCGGGCTCGGCTGGCCGTGGTAATATAAGGTATATATTGTATAACCACTTTACACTTTTATTTACTTTCGGCATTTCAAGCAGCTTAGGTGACTATTTGTTGTTTTGCGCTCGTGCAGTAAGCATCCCCCAAGTTTCCACAATATATCACGTCTAGCAATTGCATTTCTTAGACGAAAAAATTCCCGCGCCTTCCCGCGAGGGGAACACGAGTAAATGCAGAGCATTGGGGCCTCAGTACTGGTTGAAGGCAGTGTTGCTTCCATCGCTTCTTCCGTGATGCTGGAGTAGCAGACACGAGTAAACGTGGGAGCGAGCGTCAACCAAGGAAGGAAGGAGCAACGCAGTGACTGAAGCACGAGCGACCGCTAGCCGCTTTATATTTGCAGCGCGCGCCGTAGAGGGAGAGCAGTACGGGGGGAGAGCGCGCATGCGCAAGCAGTGCGCGCCCTTCCACGCCCCACCGCGCTGCTCTCACGCACCTGTTACGCCGAGACCGCGACGGAGCGAACGGGTTGACTACGACGCATGCGCGCGCCAGCTGCTGTTGAGAGAGAGGAGGGAAGGAGGAGAGGCGCACCTGCTCCGGACGCGGAGCTGTGGACGCCGTCCGACGCAGGAAGAGGCCAGGCTAAGAAATGCTCTGCATTTAAAAGCGTTCGCAGATGCGTAGTCGTGCTGCTGACCGCTGTGCTAGTTCGCCCAGCGCAAAAAAGTGCTTCCCGCACCCTAGTTTTACGCTGTACGGTAAAAATATCAGTTGATTTTATTTCCTTGGTACCTATATTGACTTCGCTGACTCTTCTCACGCCTTCAAGAGGCCTTATATTTTCCTACTGACGTACCAGTCAGCGACGCTTGTGCAGCGCTTGTATGAAGCGACCTTGACTTGGAGCTAGATACAGTGTACAAACTAACCAAGTAAAGAAAGGCACATTCTTCCATTCACAAACGTGTCCTGGCTTCGTTTCAACTGAGCGAACGAATTGCGACGACCCGTCGGCGGCCGGCTGACGAAACGCTGGGCCGACTGACTCTGTCTGAAAGCCGGGGAGCCGTGCAGTAGCGCAGCCAATTGCGAGCTCGGCTCCTCTCGACGTCACACGAAAACGCCACAGAAAATGGGCGAGCGTAAAGAGAGGAGGACAGCATTTTAGAATTAATTTTTCTACTAAATAAAATCGCGTAAACGCGCCCAGAGTGGTCGAAACATGGCCTGGGGACTCCGGACTACAATTTGCGCTAGTAATCCCGCAATGTTTACATATCACTTCAGTGTCCCTTTAATCGCGGTATAGTTATTATGTCAAGTACGTCATTGAATTTCATTTAAAACCAAACAAATATTCCCCGCCATTTCAACGCCCTTCATAGGAAGGTGTTCATTATTTCAACACCTTTTTTCGCAAAAGGGTGTAAAGCTACAAATTAAGGTGTTGGAAACTAAGAAAAAGGGTGTAAGAGACCTCCAACTTTGGAGGTGTTTTGTAACCATCTACACGGGTGGACTGAACATTTTCTACAAGCTGGGGGATGTTTTGTATCTCACGATGTTTAAAACAATGTGAATTTGAATAATTTATTACCAATGAAGCTGTATAAGCTTGAGCTAGTTTCGGTGGCGTTACCAAAAAACTATTAAGAAAAAGAACTGCGCCGCCTGTAAAGGGTGCACCACCGCAGATAGGGTATTATAACAGTGAAGCCGGCTTTCGAGCATGTTCGAGTGTGAGCACAAGGGGCGCATTCGTATGCGCTCCTCTTGCTAAACCATTTCAAAGGTGCTTTTGTTTTTTGGGATTCTAAAACGCAAAAAACAAAAAACAGCAGAGCTGGAAGTCGACCTAGATTGTTTCCCCCTTGTATCCGCTGCCCCTTTCGGGGACACGCTGGAACAGCCTAGTAAAATCCGGCTAATCTAGGCCTCACACCTCAGCACTTAGCCTATCCTAGCATGGAATAACAAAACCAAACAAAACTTAGCAAAGCCTGGCAAAACGTGTGTTTGTACAAATGCGTGATGATGTGTCCTTCAGAGCTCACGTATAAAGAAAACTTGCATCTTCGACATGGTTCAAGCCTTGCGCGACTAAATGCGACCGTCGCGAGTTGAGCTGGTGTAAGTCTACAATGCTGGCGATGACTTTGCATCCACCACTCGCCGCGAAGAAGACGACCTCTTCGATGCATATGACGACGATTACTAGCACCGCAACTATATGCAAATAAACAATGATACTGAAACTTAACTATGTATCCGCCAATGTTCACCTAAAACAGCTTCGCTGATTTTTTATGTGATGAGTATTGATTGACTGATTGTGGTTAACGCGCCGACGCAACGCAGGTGATGAGGCGCGCCGTAGCGGAGGGCTCTGGATTAATTTTGACCATCTGGGGATCTTTAACGTTCGCCAAAATATTGTACACACGGGCGTTTTTGCTTTTCGCCTCCATCAGAAAAGCGGCCGCCGCGGCCGGGAATCGAGCCCGCGTCCTCGTGCTCAACAGCACAACGCCCTAGCCACTGAGCCACCGCGGCGGGTGATCCTAATCAATCACGGACGTCCTAAATACAGCCAAACATCCAATGCACGCCCCCTGCCCCCCAAACAGCGACGTCACAGCGTGACGTCACTTCCTCTTCGTGCGCTACTTCATGCGACGTGGATTTCTTTTTATTTTTTTTCCTCGTTTCGGGCGGCGGTCGATAGTTTCGCTCCGAGCGCGAGGCTGGGCCTGCGGCTCTGGGGGGCTGACGCACACGGGGTAGAAGTTAAAGGCCCAACCACATGCAGCGTACTTTCGGCGTTTTCTCGCGTGGCGACGCGAGCTGACGCGCGAGCAACGCCGATGTCTACGCTCGCCAGATATCGGCGTCGACGCAGCGCGAGAAAGCATGCGGAAAGCGGGCAGCAGCGGCCAGGTTTCACGTCCTTCTCGTGCTTTTGGGTCACTCCTTTCAGCAGAAGATAATCGATTTCTTTTTAACTTGCGGTTGTTAGCGGCCTTGAGACAAATTCATTCATTCATTTGTGGCTTGTTTGGCTTTCATCAGGGAGATCGGGTATTGGCGATAGCTTTTTTTTTTTAGTTAAATAAGGGAGCTCTGGCTACGCCGCTTGTAATATTAGCATGACGGGACTTGGCTGCAAGATTGGTGCGTGACGACCAAGCCTTATCAACGCCAGAATGCTAGCGGCGCATGCCATTCCATTCGTTGCTACCGTGGCTTGCGTAGGGGAGACCGAGGTTCTGCGATAGCTTTTCTTGACTCAAACAAGGAGGCTGTGGTGACACCGCTTGTAGTAATGGCATAACTGTCCTCGGATCCAAGATGGGTGCGTAAGAAACAAGCGTTACCACGGCTCAAATCACTCAAATACGACCAAAGTAAATCACTGTACGATTTTCGTTGGAGGGTACCAAATTCTTGGCTCCCGCCTCATCTTCTGGCGTGGCTTGCCACGCCAGAAGATGAGGCGGGAGCCAAGAATTTGGTACTATAACAGAGGCTGCCAACGAATATTGTCCAGTGATTTGCTTTGGTCGTATTATACGTTTTCTGGCAGTTGAGAACGATAATGGAGTGCCTTACGACCTATTGATGTTGCTGGTCCTCCACGGAATATGCAGGTCTCGATTGGCAGCTCGTGTTGATGGACGGCCCGCGAGGCAGTATTTCTGTGAAAGCGTTCATCGCATTGTAGAAATGTGGAAGGGTCAACCTTGTACGCCCGAGTGGCTGCAGGAAGTAGAGATTTTTTAGACATAATACGCTGGCTTAGGCAAAGCTAGCGTTTTTTATCTGTAGCACGTTTTCGTGATGTCTGAAACCGGTAATAAATAAATAAAAATCTGGCGTGGTCGAGCGGTTGGGCGCTTGCGTTTTGTTTTGAAAGTCCATGGTTCGAATCTTGGCAAAGCCTGCTTTTTTTTTGCAATGAGGGTTTCAACACTTTTTTCCCCGGCAAACAAAGGGGGCCAGAGTACCTTGCCGTTTAACCTACAAGTGATGTTCGAAGGTAACCTGAGTATCAAGGTGGCCCCGAAATTTGCTTTGCTCACACTTTGAATTCATGAAGCTGCTGCAGTCGGCACATAACATCAAGGTTAAATCAAGTAGCAAGTAAAGTTGTGCAAGTTCGTCTTCGTTCATCATCCTATCTTATTTTGTTCAGATTTGGCGGTAATGACACAATTATAAAAACGGATCAACACTCTCGCTGATGCTAACAGCAGACGAGCGACCGACGTACGCGTGTGATTTCGACCGATTGGGAACAAACGTTCTGCGCGGGTCTCATGCATAGTAGACGAATTCTGTTCACTAAAACCTCGTCAGCGGCACGGTCGCCGGAGGAAAAAAAATTACGCCCACCTCCCCTCGCGGTAACCCTGGTGTGATGCGACGCTGAGGGGGGTTCAAGCGCAAGCGGAGAGCAACCGTCGACCGAAAGGCCGCCGGAGAGCGGCACACCGGTTATATGCGCAGCGCGCCCGAAGGAGAGGAGACCGCGGAGAGAGAGAGTACTGCACATGCGCAGCACCGCGCGCAGCGCCGCCCACCGGCGGAGTGAGAGCGCGCTGGGCCGCACACCCGCAGATGTTGAGAGAGAGGGTTCGCTCTCACCTGGGCACGCGCCGGCGCCAGTGCGTCTGCCGCGGCTATGACGCAACACAATCAAACACAATCCACTTTAATCCAATCCAAATCCAAGCCAAGCCAAGCCAATCCAATCGAATCCAATCCAATGCCCCTCGCCATGGAGGCCCCTCGCGAGAGAGTGTTCGCTATCGGAGAGGAGAGGGGGTGAGCGGAGGAGAGTGCGGACGCCGCCGCCGCCGACGACGACGGACGCACGCAGGAAGGACAGGGCCGCCGACAAAAGATGCTCTCAGCGTCGCGTATAAAAAAGAAAAAAAACACGCTATACGCCTCGAGCTTCGCGATCGCTGCGCCGCCTGCCGCCGCTTCTCCGCGGCGTTGACAGGATGTGCACTGGGTGGCTGATAGGGGCTCGTGCAGTGTTTTGGTTCTGTTTCGCTTCTTTTCGCCTTTGCGCTCCCTAAAAAAAACTTGTTATGGTGACGTCTATAAGCAAAGAGTACGTTTAGGTCACTTAAAAAGCAGCTGCGTCTTCGCAGAGCACGCGATCGCCTGCAAGAGCTACCCGGGGACGCGGTTCTCGCGCATCATTGCCGCTCTTCCGGGCGTCGGCGACAGTAGCAGCATATAACCCTTGTCACCTCCAAATACGTCAGGCACAAGTGAATTCTACTGTCGCCTCGTTTAGACCTGATACTGGCACAGTGAGAGGGTGGCTTCATTTTGCAGCGTGGTTAACGAATGCGGCTTCGTTTCGAATATATACGTCGCAGAAAAATATGTTTCGGGGATGTGATTAGCCAAACCCGGACAATAACTTATGCCTTTTATAATAATATAAACCATGCAAAAATATATTACAAGCCTGTACGTCGTTAAATATGTGCCCACACACGCCTTATAGCAAGAACCAAGGCAATCTAATGTGAAACCACAGAAAAAAAAAAAAACATGCTGTGCAAGTGCGGAAGAAACGTAATAGCTCTAACGGAAATGAAACAAAAAATACGGTGCAGCTCCTGACATGCTAAAGACGTTCGTCGAAACTTAAGCCAGGTAGGGCTCGCGAGACCAACTATACGCGAAATGCACTGCTATTTCGCGAGACGGGAGGGGGGGGGGTAGGGAAGGGGGACGCTGTGTACAAATGCGGGGAGGAATCAAGCAATGAACGTTTTAGTAATCACACACACACACAAATCTCGCGTTCACTGTCGCTTTGTTTTTCGACTTTAAATAACAGCTGCTCGTTCGGCGGACGCATTTTTGGAAGTTGTTACGAATCGGCCAGCGCCGCCGTACTTTCCCGCATCACTCCTCGGCTGTGCGGCGAAGCCACTGCGTGCGCCTTTGAAAACAGGCGCCACCATGTCAGTGACAAGTTTCGACAAGCCGAGTCAGACGCTTCGCTTTCGGCGCATTTCAAAACTTCGGCGGCTGCCGGCGAGGCTCGTCTCAACGCTCTTCAAGGACACAGAGGCCCCGTCGATCGCAACGGAGTCCTCCTCTCTCCCCTCTCTCGGACTCAACGTGCGCCGAGGCTACCGACGACTTACGAACTCTGGAAAGAGCGTTGTGTGTGTCTGTGACGTTCGTGGCGTGTTGCCGCTTGTTGGCGTTTTGACCGTTACCGCTTTTGGGTATAAATAGACCCCCGCAAGCGTTGTAAACCATTCCTGTTAGAGCAGCGAATCCTTGCTGTCGCTCTGCTCGAGTCCTGTATTGTAACCTCGCCCGTCGGGGCATTGTTCTTTGGCTTCGGCTCACCTCTCGCTATGAAGTAAACAGTTACGTTAGCCTACGGCTTCTGGACTTCTTCACGGCTGCAACAGCGGCTGGCCGCTGGCATCATACACGCTACCACTCGTATGTCGGAGGCCACGGAGCTCAGATCGGGTGCCCCCACTCGGTCGCAACAAAGTATACAGGGTAGGCAGTTAACAAGCGATGAAAGGTGTAGTTGGAAGAGTGTGGTACGTGATAAGGCCCTCTGATTTCAGTTTCTCCTTTATTCTGCAGGCTCCTTGTGCCATGTGACGGTGTTTCGAAGAGGCGTTTAGCCGCGGAAGCCGATTATATTCTAAGCCCGTCTGCACGCTGCTCGCAGAGCATATATGTAGCGGATGAATGTTTGCGGGCTCTCACCTCACGACGAGACGACTCTGTCGTGTACTGATCCCCGAGTATAATTCTGCACTATCCGTCGTACTTACGCTGAATATTCGCGAAATTAACACACACCGGCTTGTAAATGGTGGTGATCAATATGTGAGGTATATTATTGGCAAAAGTGACTGGTGTGCTGTCAGTTATGAGTGTTCCGCTGAATATGTAAGCACACGAAACTGATTTACATCGTAGTGTATACCCGTAGCATGAACATCTGAGGAACCGGTGGTTACGGAGACACTGCTACTAAATTTAGGGCAGTGTGACTACAACCAGGTCCATGCGTACGCCGTTTCCGCGACGCTGGCCTGTGACACACACCTGGCGTTTATACAGACCGAATATACCACACCAGGATCGCGTCAGAAACATTTACACTCTCGTAAAGACACCACATTTGCGAACAGAGTGACTGCTCCACATAAAAATGGATTTCCAACGCCCGCAAACGGTAAATCTCAGTCGGGAACGCACCGCAAAAGCAACGGCGACAGTGACGAGCGGGACGGAGACTCCCGCGCCTGCTTTCGAAATGGGCCGCTAGGGGGATTTCAGTGGTGCCCCTACAGACCGCGCTCGAGGCGTATAATCAGCGTCGACGTCCAAGCTTAGATATGTCGGGTCAGCAATCCAATCATGACAGCCCTCAGAATCCTAGGGCTGCAGATACAATCCACTAGTCTAAGTCACAAATTTCTCCAAATAGAACGGCGCGTAAACCACTCCATTGGTCTGCTCAAGGGGGCCACCAATAAGACCACAGGCCTGATTAAGCAGAACAGGGTTCGCCAACTCCAAGCTTTTGTCGTGAGCAAGAACGGACAAAATTGATATCCTCCTTAGACGTGTCTAAAAAGTCTTCCCCCCGGCACGTCCACTGCCAAACTGGAAGGGTTAGGCCTTCACACCAAGGCCAGCGATCTAGCTGAAGCTCGCCTAATGGCGCAATACGAACGCTTCGCTCGCACACCCACATGGAGGCGGGACATACAAAAAAAAAAAACAGGGAATAGGATACCACACAATATATCAGGACGCGACAACAATTCCCCCAACTATTCACTCTCATATAGTAGCCAAACCACTTCCCCGCAACACGCACCCCACGTACCACTCTGAGCGGAGGAAGCAACGAGCCCGCGAACTGCTCAAGAAATACAGAAATGACCCACTAGTCGTGTACATCGATGCAGCAGAGTGCAGACACCACGAAGCATTCACCGCAATCCCGGTTCAAAATTAGCCTAACACCGGCAAGCTTGATTCTATCACAGTACGGACACTCATCCCAGAACCGGCGGAAGAGGCGGCGATAGCGCTAGCCCATTCACCCACTCCCACACCCACAACAATCATTACAGATTCTAAAACCGCTCTCCAAAACTTTGCCGCTGGTCGCATACCCCCAATGGCCCTAAAATTTTGCTCAGGAAGACCCCGCAATCCCCGCTACACATACGAAGTGTAGACCGTATGTTGGTTGAGACTTGGTTGAACGAATCTGTACGTAATAGTGAATTTTTTTCTGCTCAAAAGTGCTACAATCTATTCCGATGCGATCGCTCCTTAAAGCGTGGCGGTGCTGATCTAGTTGCTGTGAACCACAATTTAGAATGTTCACGAGTCAATGTCGCTACAAATCTTGAGTTCACTTGCGTTCAGATATCTGTTAACTTCACCAAGTTTCTACTCTGTGTATGTTATCGCCCGCCGTCTACGCCACTAGGCTTTTGTAATGATCTTCACGACACTCTTAACACCATTCACACAAAGTTTCCTAATCAGCAGATATTTCTTTCAGCGACTTCAATTTTACCGATGTTAACTGGGAGTCGCCCTATCTCAAGCGAAGAAACATGCGAATCATCAAATTTTGTGGCACTAGTCGGCTCAACCTTTTCTTTAACTCAGGTTTTTACTGAGCCAACAAGAATAACTGATTCTACGACTAACATACTTGACTTATTGTTAACAACAGCTCCCGATCTCGTCACCAACGTCAGCTATTTACCCAAAATAAGCGATCACTCCGTAATACACGTAATCTTGAATTTTCCAACTCGTTTGTCCCATAATAACCCTAAGGTTATTTACGACTGCGGAAAGGCTAACTTTTCGGCCAATAATGATGGGCTGAAGAATTTTCTGGATGAGCTTCTTGTTGGTTTCGACGAGAGATCGGTCACTGAAAATTGGCACCTGTTTGAAAGTACAATTCACAATTTAATTAAACATCATATTCCACAAAAGGTCATTACCACTAACCGTCAGTTTCCATGGTTCAGCCGTGCATTAAAACACCTTGCTAACAAAAAAAGACGTTTCTTTATCAAAGCAAAGCGGTCTCGAAAATTGGAGCACTGGTCAGCACTAAAGGATGTCTTATGTACATATAAGAAAGCTTTAAAGCAATCAAAACACTAGTTTATGAATATTACACTACCTCAAGTGCTTTCCAAAAACCCTAAAAAATTATGGAGTATGATTAAGGATACATAGGATTCCACAGTTTTTCTTGTTGATTTGAAGTCAAACCGAACCAGCAACGCTTACTGCGCCGTCGCCCTGAATGACACGTTTGCAAAGCATTTTCCAGTTGCACAAACCCGTCAGTCCCTGCCTGTCACAATCATATTGATTTCCCGATGGATCCTATTCATCTTGATTTTGATGGCATTGTACGCATAATTGAGAGCCTAAAATTATCTTCTAGTTGTGGTTCCGATGATATTAATAGAAAAGTGCTCAAAAACACCTCGGTTTATTCCGCTATAATATTGTCCAAAATATTTAATCAGTCTCTTTAATCAGGGGAGATTCCAGATGACTGGAAAATAGGTAAAGTGGTTCCACTCCATAAATCTTGTGACAAACATTCCGCTTTGAACTATCGCCCCACATCGTTAACGAGTATTTCTTGTAAAAGATTTGAACACGTCATCGCTTCTCATTTGGCAAGTTTTCTTGAATCATTCACATTTTTTTCACCTGAGAAACACGGCTTTAGAAAATTATTTTCGGGTGAAACGCAGTTGGTAGCCTTCACAAACGACCTTCATTGTGTACTTGATAACGGTTCCGTGGCTGATTGCATATTCATAGACTTTTGTAAGGCGGTCGATAAAGTGCCCCACGACCTGCTTCTTCACAAACTAAGCCAACTGAATATTGACCCTAATGTTCTTACGTGGATTAAATATTTTCTAACAGATCGCTCTCAATTTGTTCATGTTAATGGATTTAACTCTTCAACTCTTCCTGTCACTTCAGGCGTCCCACAAGGTTCAGTTTTGGGTCTATTGCTTTTTCTTATATATATTAATGATCTGCCTAACAATCTGACTTCTTCTGTAAAACGTTTTGCCGATGACTGTGTTATTTACCGCGAAATAAAAAATACTAACGACGTTTCTTTGCTTCAACAGGATCTTGACGCTATCGATAACTGGTGCTCGACTTGGGATATGACACTTAATATAAATAAATGTAACGTAATACGGTTCTCACGCCAACGTAACTAACACCCTTCCTCTTACAGTATGAGCAGCTCCCCATTACTACCAGTGTCGTCTTATAAATACTTCGGGGTTGTCTTAACAGCAGACCTTAGTTGGAATATGCATGTCTCTTCTATTATCTTGAATGCTACCCGGATGCTTGGTTTTATAAGGCGACATTTTAAAGGAGCCATGAAGAGAAAACACAAGTTTGGTTCATTCGAAAGATTGCCTCGTTAGAACCATAACGACACCACTTATAACGCAAACTTCGCTCAAATAAGCTACATAATTAGGAAAAAAAGGAAATGACCATGCGACCCACCAGCTCATTTTCCGCAACAGAACCTGTGATGTCACTTGGGAATGCTCTGCGATTGGCGGAGGCCGGCAAAAGCAAACGCATGTTAGGCAGGGCTTACAGTTTGCATAGCGAGCTAAATGCCCGTGAAACATACTGCACATTCTTTTTATGACAAAGAACGGTGGAGTAAACGGTTGAAGTTCCGAACGAACACGCAAGCGTGTGCGCCAATGCGTACGAAACTATATACCGCCGGCCGAGCTCGACATCTCGCCATCGCGCAGACCGGCGCAGACGAATTTTCGGGTTCGAGGCTCTTAGGGGCCAACGAACCGTCCCAGCACGCACAGCCGCGACCTTGCTTGGTATCGTAATCCCTTCACAGGAGGTTGGCCGTCATATCGCCAACCAGCAGAGGTAAAAATAGAAACGAGGAGAGTAAGGAACAGCAAGCAGCGACGAGATAGTGACAGTCGTCGCAGTTTCGGAATGGTGTTGGCTTGCTGCTCTTGTTAGGAGCTCGTTTCCAGTTTACAACCACTGAAAACTTCAGTTTGTTCGAGTACTTTACAATGAAATTTCGTTGCTGCGTTTTGAAATACCCATGTAGTACGGGCAAATCGTCGAGGGAGTGCGACATCCCCGCCGGTGAGGAGATCTCCTTTCATGTGCTGCCCAACGACGAACCTAGGCGAAGCAAGTGGCTACGTTTTGTGAACTTTGCAAACGGAGGAGAAAGAGAGCTAAAGGAAGTACGAGTGTGCTCGCTTCATTTCCGAGGAAGTGATTACGGCAGGGACCCTTACCTCACTCCTGGGACATGCTGGCGCTCGTCGCCGACTTCGTCAAATCGCTCTGACGTTGGGGAAAAAATGCCGTAAACACCACGCATTGACGCTCGTATCTTTCTGGTCGAAGCAGAGAGCTCGCGCGAACGGCTTTCCATACACGACACCGGCCAACTGGCATAAGTGATACTGCTACTGAAATTGAACTATTATTAACCGTAATCAAAATACGGCACATACGTACCAGTCTATATTCGTCCGTCGCGACGGGGCTGACGAGGCAGCGGTGCCGACGGCTGGGCGTTCGTCTGTTGTGGCTATCGCGGAATGGTCGCTTTCCCGTCCACCGCGTATCCCACAACTCTTGCCGCTCGTGCACTTAGAAGCATTGAGCGTTTTAGTGGTGTGAAGTTGTTAAATGCAAGCCCGAGCTCCTCGGCGAGAGTTTTGTTCTCCGGATCAGGCGATTCCATGACTAGGGCTGCGGGTGCACTAGGTTTTACCAGTATTTTTAAAATGGCCGCCGTCTCGATCGACTCCCGCGTGTGGGTGCTATATGGAGTCGACATACTAAGTATCTGTTTCATGGACCGGCTCTATGACGCCATTGTACACGTCACGGAATGTTCAATTTTAGCGGGAGATTTAAAATTTTGGCTTAAATTGCCTTATTTCTCAGTGAATAAAGCATCATTTGCTTCCGGGAAAGCGCTTGGGGTACTATGAAACACCTAATCTTTCGAATAAAACAAACTTTTGTTTTCTCTTCATGGCTCCTTTAAATGCATAGCATTTTAGTAACTCACAATGTCACGCGGCGTTGGCGTGCCTTGTCGTAGTACGCAGCCAGGCCACTACACTATAAAAGAAATAACAGTTTCCGGCGCCCGGTTTCGAACCCATGACGCCGCGGGCGGAACGCAAGGTGCCCGGCGCACTACCGACTGAGCCACGAAACCGACTTTTTTTTTTCCTTAACAAAACCAGGTTTATTTACATCATAAATATGTACAGGGCAAGACACAGGGCAAATATGTACTGGGCAAGACACAGTACTATATATGCTGCTGCCTTTGTTACATTGTTGATGCCACGTTCCTGACTGGCGTGTTACGCTGTTCAATAGAAATCACACTCATACACTATAGAGAGCGCATTTACAGGTAAAAAAGGAAAAAGGGGGAGTTGTGTTTCGTTGCAGCCTAGCCTGTTGCTGGCTTCATATCCACTTAAAGCGTTCCAGCTCCTTTGTTTTAAAAGCTACCGTCGCACGGCAGCAGCGCGCAAGGGCTTAATTGTCCTAGTTCTGAGTCTGAGTCGGGTGCCCCGAGTGCACTGACGGTCCACTCCATCTTGTGGACGAAATGCCTCCACGCTGGCTTCGGGGGGGGGGGGGGGTACACTCCACCGCATCCACTCGCGCACGCCACAGTGAGTGTAGGCCAAGTGTAATGACGCATTCGCACAGCTCCGAGTGTTCTATCGGTACGTCCAGGTAACGGAGACCTGCCCAGTCAATGTCCCAGTGGACGCCCAGAAAACACTGCACCTCGTCCCAGAAATAACGTGCAGTGTTGCATTCTAGGAACACGTGCTCCGCCGTCTCCAACCTCCCGCACAGGAAGCAGCCCGCACCGCGCGGCAGAAAGAAGCCACGTTCTTCCTGTCGTGATCCCACCGGTAGCACCCCGAAGTGGAAACGGCAGAAAAAGTTTTTCGTCCCAGTCGGAATCGGCAGGCACATGATTCGCTTCAGTACGCCCTGCTTAGCCGCCTCGACTGGTGGCTGTCGGTACAGGGGTGGGGGAAGGAGCTTTGCGAGAAGGTCGCGGTATAGCCGGTGGGGCTTAACTGCTAGGAGGTAGTCCCATGAAAACTGCTGTTCCAGTAGGGTGATGGCGCCAGCGATTTCTCTGTAGAAAGGGGCGGCTCGCGTGCCATGGTGTAGTTGGACAGTTGTGACCTGCCACTTTGATATGTGGGCAGAGCCGATTGACTGGAGTGCTCCACGGAGAAAAGGGTCGGACTGGTCTCGGAAAAATATAAAACGTTGGACTGTCAGCTTAATCTCCACGTGGACCAGACCTAGGCCGCCGGCATCTAGTCCCCAAAAGAGATTTGTGCGTCTCATAGGCTCGTACGAGGAGCGCCAGACGAAGACCGCCCACTGTCGGTGCAACTTGTTCACCGATTTCTTGTCGATGGAGGTGACTCGCGCCGAGTATAGGGTAGCCGGGTACACTACGACGTTGCAGATGTGTGCTCTGGCGACCAAGGCGATGTGGCGTGTTCTCCATGGTTGCAACTTGGCCTCCGCTGCCGTTAGCCTAGGTCGCCATCTGGCTGCGTTGGCTTCCCATAGGGCCATGTTCACGCCCAGGTAGCGGTGTATTGAATCCTTCCAGCGAGCGCCGCAGAAGCTGGGGGGCTTGAGTTCCCATTCACCCAGCCAATGCCCCTCCGATTTGGAGAGGTTTAGCTCCGCTCCAGAGAAGCGGCAGAAGCGACGTGCGAGCTTCGCGACCTCGCTCACCTGGGTTCGTGATGTGCAGACTACGGCGATGTCGTCCGCGTACGCTAGCACGCGGAGTTCTTCATTCCCGAGGACCAGTCCCCTGATCGAATTAAGTAGCGATCATTCGACAGAGCGGTTCCAGATAGAGTGCGAACAAGACAGGAGACATTGGACATCCCTGGCGGACCGACCTGCTGACCTCTATGGGTGGTCCGAGTGCTCCCCCCAACATCACACTTGTTGTGATATCTGCGTAACACGTTTCTAGCCATTTCATCATTGTTTCCCCTATCCCGCAGTGCTGAAGTAGAGCGAAGAGAAATGTCCGATCGACTTGATCGAAGGCCTTTCGAAGATCCAGTTGCAGTACCGCAATAGGCATCACGCCCATCTCTGCAGCCTCGCAGGCGGTCCTCATCCGATGTAAATTGGTGTTGATTGAGCGACCTTTGAACCCGCAGGTTTGATGCGCACCAACCACGCCTCGGAGGGCCATCTCGAGGCGTCGAGCTAGGATCCTAGCGAGTATCTTATAGTCGGTCGATAGGAGTGTGATTGGGCGGAAGTCGGTTACGGCCGGTAAAGCTTGGGAGCTGGTCTCTTTGGGGATCAGAACGAGGTGGCTTTGCCGCATGGAGGGAAGGAGCCGACCTTCCTGCCCGCATTTTTCAAAAACGGTCACTAGAATGGGGCCCAATTCTTTTCGAAACGCCCGATAGAATTCGGCGATGATGCCGTCCGGACCTGGAGACTTGTACGAAACCGACACAGATTTCGATGCACCGAACGCGCCTTATATCCTTCGCTCATTTCTGGTTTGTTTCGAAAGCGCCACAAGTTGTCCCGCGCCTCCGAGAGATGGCGACACGGGTCCCGCGATCGAGAGATACGACTTGCCGGCGCACTCCCTCGGAAATGCTGTGCATTTGATCGTTCCCCTCGCGAGGGGGATGTCTTTTTCCTTAGCTCCCGCTTCTGTTAAACTGTTATTGCATAAGTCACTTGTTCGCTCAAAACTCGAATACGCGTCTTCAGTATGAGATCCATGCGATAATTCACTAATAAATGCACTTGAAGCAATCCAGAACCGAGCATCGCGTTCCATCCTTCACGATTACGGCAGTTTATCAAGCGTAACGCAAAATGAAAACAAGTATATCTCTCGAACCACTCACACTGCGCAGGAAGATATCGCGCATGTGCCTTTTCTTTAGGATCTATAAATTGAACGCCACCCTTAAAACTGCTCTTACCTCACCCCCTACTCATGTTTCATTGCGCATATATATCATTCTTGCAAAGTTGGTATCCCCAAAGGTCGCACTGTATCATATTAAAATTCGTTTATTCCTAGAACTACATCGGAGTGGAATCGCCTGCCACCATTCCTAGTGCATACCAACAGCATCGACCCGTTTAGGAAAAAAAAGTGTCTGATTACTTCACTTCTGTCTAGCTTGTGGCCTTTTTTTGCCACAGTGTTTATTTTCCTTCTAATGTGTTATTTCCATTTGCATTAAATTGTCAATGTTAGTTTTTTCTTTCATGCTAGAGGCAATACCTGCTTAGATTTGTGTTAAACCTTTGTATATATCTGCGCATCGCTGGATACTTATTTGCTTTGTGTTTTCGTATATTGCTTCACATGTATACAATGTTTGTACAATTTGAACATATTTGAACATCCTGATGCACCAGTTCCCTCAATAATGCCCTCTGGGCCATGAGGGTACCTGAAATAAATAAATAAATAAATAAATAAATAAACATCCATCCGCCTCCGCGGGCCTCCTCGTCCGCCGAGTGAATCCGGCTCAGGCGGTTTATATGCGTACGTACTCCATGTTCGGAAGCCCACGACGACTTCCCGGCATCGTGGGCAGCGGGGACGCGTCAATGGCGGATGCATGTGGGTGTGGCCGAGGGAAAGATCGCTGCTCCCCCGGGGCCATGCGAAGCCATCGCGCACGTGTCTTACCCTCACCACTGTGAGTTTGCCAGCGGCGGCCGTGGCTTTCCAACGTCCCGTATGCTAGAAGAGAGTTCGTATCAGCGACTTCAGCCGTGCTTTCTCGCAAGTGGAAGCTTTTATCTCCTTTTGGCGGCGTAGTTTTTGTATCTCACTCACGTTGAGAAAAATTGTATTGTGATCGTGGCCGCCTCTCTCCCACCTGTCAAACTTCCCAAAATACATTCGACGTCGCGTTGGAATGCCCCCAACACCCAACGCCGCTCCCTTCCGCATCCTCGGAGCAGCGCACCAGGCATGAGAGTCAAAAACACCTAAACTCACGGGCTCGAGCTCAGCGGTGATAGCCCGCGGCTTCCTGGTCTGAGAAGAGGCCGTTCGTTTCTCTCCTTCCCTTTTATTTTTTTACTCCGAACCAATGCCCGCTTCACTCACTCACTCTCTCAGCTGACTCGCTCACTCACTCACTCACTCACTCACTCACTCACTCACTCACTCACTCACTCACTCACTCACTCACTCACTCACTCACTCACTCACTCACCTCACTCACTCACCTCCTCACTCATTCACTCGTTTTTTGCAACAACTTTTAGATGTACCCCGAGGAATGTCAGCGTAGAATCATAATCGCAGAATTGTCCGTCAGTAGCAGTCACTGTGAATGGCATCAGCTTGTGGTGACCGTTTGAATTTATCGTGCTCGTTTTAGTAACTTATTATTTACCTAATACCGGCAGTGCATTGCGCCTCTATAGTGTGTGTGTGGGTGGGGGGGGGGGGGGGGAACGGGTCGGAACTTCTGAAGGGTCAATTACGGAGCAAACCATGAAACATACTCGTCATGCTAAAGACACTCAAAACAAATATACAGCATTTCAGTGGCGGGAAACCAAATAAGATCGTGGCGGCCCCTGCTTTGCTTCTCAGAGGGAGCATCACGTGTCTCTAACGTCATGGATTACTGCAGAGGCAGATCTTCCGTGACGGAGCGGCAAAACCTCGGTTTCACTCACTGACGTCGAGTGAGTTTTCCTCGCCGCGTTTTCTGGCGTCACATGTGTCACATAAAGAACAGCCGTTTTATGTGCCACATAATCGAAAGCCGAAGAAATCGCAGCATCTGTGAGTAAAAAAACTCCGCTTTGAAAGAAGAAAAACAGCTATAAAAGCACGCCACACATATGCGATATGAGACAGGTGAGAAATGGGAATTAGTCTATAAGTGCCGGGACTAAGCTACCTAATTGTTCTTATCAAATGCATTGATGCACATGGGGTGTTTTTTTTCTTTACACTGTTCAGAGCTTGCTTTTTCTGAAATTGACGGTAGCCCTTCTCTTCTTTATGATCTTGTATGTCTGTCGATGCTGTGTCTTTCTGGCTCCACAGTTGGTTTTACGTGGTTCACACGCTTTGAGTGTGCCTTTGTTTGTTGTGTTGGATCTCCACGTTCGCAGCACTCCTGCATGGGCCACCAAATGGTGGCTGGAAAAAGCCAGCAAATGGGTTGTACTTACAAATCTTGATATGTACCACACAAACGCAATCATTTGGTGTCGATTTTTTAACACGAAAGTGTTTTATTCCCGGATACACCAAGATTTCACTCACGTCATATCCGTAACAGAAGTGACGCCAGTACAACGAAACAAGAGGCCTGTAAAGGGTGCACCCCTGCACGCAGGGTCACCTTGCGGGCAAGCAACCTTTAGTACTAAAAAGTACGTTGCGCTTAAGGTTGTTCGTTTTCGGGTTTAATATTTTAACACGAAAGTGTTTTATGCCAGGGTACACCAAGATGTCTCTGACGTCACATCCGTTACGGAAATAACGCCAGTACACCTTTGCCGAACCGACATTCCAGCAGGACGTCGCTCGCCAAGCACACCCACAAGACAGCCGCCGACCCGGAAATCATGCTCAGCTGCAGATTTCGCTGCACATTTCGCTTTTGTATTTTACTGATTCCTACGACAGAGGAATCAACCACAGTTTTTTTTTCTGCAGTACAGCTCAACAGAAATGACAAGACCACAGAGAAGAAACTTATCTCGGACACTAAAACAATGGCAGGTACTCCGGAACATTTTCTCGTTTCTATAGGTATCGCCTCTGCATGAAGAACAAATGCATGGGAAGCGAAATTCATGTCCCTTGCATACAGCACAACCCGAATGGACGCAGTATGCTCCTCTACCTCCTGATTGATTGTGGGGGTTTAACGCGCCGACGCAAGGCAGCTGATGAGGCACGCCGTAGTTGAGGGCTCCGGATTATTTTTGACCACCTGAGAATCTTCAACGTGCGCCGAAATCTCGAACACATGGGCGTTTTTGCTTTTCGCCTCCATCAGAACAACGGCCGCCATGGCAGGGAATCGAACCCGCGTTCTCGTGCTCAGCAGCACAACGCCTTAGCCACTGACCCACGGCGGCGGGTTTCTCTGCCTTCTGATTATATGACGGGGGGAAACGAAGCGAATAAGAACGGCATATCATGTTTGCCCAGAAATGCATTAAAACATACTCTTGGAAACACTGCTAACTTCTTCACAATGCTCGTCCCCTAACACAGCAGCAATATACTTAGCTTGTGCGAGCAGAAAAAACGCTGACTTCTAAAACTGCGTGTAGCTGACACGTGTGATCCTATATTGCTTGTTTGTGATGCGTTAAGCCGGCACGTTGATTGCAGCGGGCGTGTTTCTAGTTTCTGACGATAGGAAGCGCGCTGATGGGAATAGCCATGCTTTATACTTTTTGCAATGAATCCGCTCATGTGTTGTACTGATTAATTATGTTAAAGTGAAGCTTTTTAGTTCTACCCCCAGGGTCTCTGTTGCGACCGTTGGTTTCAACAGAAAACTCTCGCGAACAAATAAAATAAGTTACTGGCATCGCCACGAATCGAACCTGCAACGAATAGAAAAATGGGCTGAGAGCCCGTTGTCTTACCTATAAAGCACGAGCCCACGTAGAGACGGGGAGACAGACGGTGCACTCACCGAGCACATCTGCGGGTTTACTCCCAGCTGAATGCCACGTGGTAGCATCACGCGACCTCTCGCGCAGCTGTCCGCACCGCCCATGGCGCGTGTAGCATCCGTGTGCGGGCCTTGCTCATACGCTAGGAGTTATTAAAATTAAATGAAGCTCACACCAACGCAACGGACTCTCACTTCTCCCTGTCTGCCGCCAATCTCTTCGCCTCCGTCGGGGGCGGCAGAGAAGGAAGAGAAGTGAGCTCGTCTTTTGAGCTTCCTTTAACTTTATAAAAAAAAGGTTTCCACTCGTGCTAACTCAACCAACCACCGTTCATGACTCATGTATTGACTTAACCTTAGCAAAGAATATCTATTTGAAGTAATGAGGGCTGTAGTTAAGTGCATTTCACTTGTCTCTGGTTTCACTCGTTGTAGAGCCACGTGTGTTAATTCAAGTGACGTCGCATGGTTATCGTTTTGGGTGTCGTTTCAGCTTCGCTTTTCAACCACCTTTACAGAATGGATTGGCGCGCTTTTTTATTATCCGTAATTTAGGCGCCTCCTTTAACTCCTTCTCTAGTTCCCCAGATCTGTGGCTCGCTTCGTGCATATCCCGTACCCGAAGTCCCACATCTCCTCCCACTGAAGAACACCCTGCTGACAATCCCCCTGGCGATGTTTCTCTTGTGAGCCGCACTCTAGTCACTGAGTGCATTCGTTGTACCGTCTGCATGTGTGCGTAGTTCGACAACGCCTTCGTCACTTGCACTTGCACGATTGGCGTGCAGTACGCCTTGTTTGGCCGCCCCCGCTTGTAGCTGCACTTCGATGTATAACCGACATGATGAGTTCCAGGCCTGTTTGGTGTCCCCTTGGTGCCGACCTCCTACTTGGCGCCATGGCTTGGCGATTCCAATGCAGGTCGGCCTTCATACACAACTCACGGCCCACACGGGTACAGTTTGCTACGCCAGCCTTGGCAAAAGTTGAAACAACACCTCACAAATAACTCTTGGCGTTATTTAACTTTTCAGTAGCTTTGTACAATTTTTGTTAGCTTCCCCAGGGCTAGTCATGCTTTGCGCTCATCCTAACAGGAAAAAAAATTCCCGCGCCTTCCCGCGAGGGGAACACGAGTAAATGCAGAGCATTGGGGCCTCAGTACTGATTGAAGGCAGTGTTGCTTCCATCGCTTTCTTCCGTGATGCTGGAGTAGCAGACACGAGTAAAACGTGGGCACGAGCGTCAACCAAGGAAGAAGGAAGGAGCAACGCAGTGACTGAAACAGAGCGACCGCTAGCCGCTATATTTGCAGCGCGCGCAGTAGAGGGAGAGCAGTACGGGGGGGAGAGCGCGCATGCGCAAGCAGCGCGCGCCCTTCCACGCCCCACCGCGCTGCTATCACGCACCTGTTACGCCGAGACCGCGACGGAGCGAACGGGCTGACTACGACGCATGCGCGCGCCAGCTGCTGTTGAGAGAGAGGAGGGAAGGAGAGGCGCACCTGCTGCGGACGCGGAGCTGTTGACACCGTCCGACGCAGGAAGAGGCGAGGCTAAGAAATGCTCTGCATTTAAAAATGTGTATTCTGAACAGCAGTATAGCCTCAGCTCTATCTGCCTGTATTAGCTAGCGTCGTATATAGACAGAATTTCACAACAATATCAACAAGATTGGCCCATCAAAAACTATCTCCCATTTGTACAGCAAACTATCTCCCATTTGTACAGCCGGTATTTCTTTGTTTTGTCCCTCTCTATTCTGCTTTTATTTACTTTTTTACCTTGCCCCCCCCCCTCTCCCCTCGTACAGAGTATAACTGACTAGAACAATTCCTACATACGGACTTGCACTCACAGGGCCTGGAAAGGGTTCTGTTTTCTCGCACCTATAAAAAAACTCGGGATAGCTATCGCGCACCCTAGAATAGGAGACACTTAAGCAACACGCAGCTCGGCCACCCTTCCGCCTTTTGGAAAGATGAGTCCACTGTGAGCACATTTACGCAACGTTCAAGGTTGCCGCTGAACCAACAACGTCACGCGCACAGTAGCACAATGTTCACCGTCACTGTGTAAAACAACACCGAGCCAGTTCACGTGGCTATTGTGATGGGCACTTTGTCCCTGAGCTCCAGGTCTCGGGGCAGAGGATGAAAGAAGCTGTACATGAGTCTGTAGTGGGCCACGTCGTCGGGCAGCGCCATCACCGAGTCCAGGAAAGTCCTGGATGTAGCCCTTGCGCCGTAGCGCCAACGACTCGTCGCCGTCCGAGCTGAAGACCGTGCCACGCGACAGCGGGCAGAAGTCGCACTCGGGGAACTTCTTGCTCATCTTGCTGTGCAGCTCGAGGAACTGTCTTGTAGGGCGCACCACCGACTGGGTCGGCGGGAACTCCCGCGTTCACGGCACCACGTACACGTAGTAATCGTTCGGGTTGTGTCCGCAGCCTGATCCCTGTCACGCGGAGCCGCGCAGATTGCGGCCCTCGGCCGCGACGCTGAAGTCTACGCGGATTGAAGGACAGTCGCAGCGCGCTCTCGCCCCTGGTGGGGGACCCGAGTACGGCGAGGTTGTGGAATGAAGAAGTTCAAGCTGGTGGCCAAGTGTCATGACGCTCTCGCGGATGCGCTTTCTCGAAGTGCCGGGCCGCCTGCTCGTCGGTCGCGTCGAGCGACATGGAGCGGTGCAGGTAGACGATCGCTTCCCGGTCCACGTCCACCATTCCCCGAGTACTTCATGATACTGAACAGAGCCAGCAGGAGATTCGAGTTGCGCCGGATCACGTTGTAGGCGTCGCAGCAGAGGCGGACGAAGTGGGCCTCGCCCGCGCTTCGACGGATCAGGTACACCATGTCCGGAGTGAGCGCAAAGGGGCGCCCGGTCCCTCTTGATCCTCCCAGAGTCTCGGCGCGACCCAGCACCTTGGCAAAGTCGATGTGCAGCATGTGGCCCATGGTCGAGACCAAGATGTTATCGTTGTGCCGGGTCGCCGACGCCCCAGTACGTACGTGGCCACGCAGTAGGCCAGCGCACGATTGGTGAAGTTGTCCACAGCCGCCTTGTACTGGTTACGAGACGGGTTGTGCTTCCACAGCCAGGTCAGTGATGGTGCGGTTGCTGAACGCGCCTGCGACCCAGAGTGGTCCGTCTGGATCTTCCTCAATGTGACACATCGCGAACAGCTTCGATAAAGCCGCGGTTCGGGGCCCGTCGCAATGCACTTGAAACGTGAGCATCTTCAGGTCCATGCCGCTCTCTAGCCACAGCTTGTCCATGAGCCGGATGACGCTTAGCATGAGCATGTCTTGACGGAGGTCATCCCCAGCCTTGTAATATGACTTCAATATTTTTCAGCCGCGTCTTCAGGAGACCTGAATACGAGCTTTATGGGGAGTGTCTTGGAGGGAAAAACGCAGCACGGGTCTATGTCGATAGACTCTACGTTTCAGTGCGGGATCCAAAGGGAGCCGCAGCTGGAGAGTTTTCAGAGCTTCGTTTACCTTCTCAAGGCCTCTGGCGCATGACTTGCTGCTTGGGGTAGTCGCTGCACCTCTTTGACGTTGTGTGCCACCTCCGCGAGCATTTCGTCGACCATCACCTGCGTGAGGAAGGCTAGCCGACACCTTTTCCCCGGCAACGAAGATAAACGCCTTGCGCATTAGCAGCGCCCGATTTCTCATGAGCGGTTCGTTGACCATCCCCGTGACCCCACCAGAAGAGCTGGTGGGCCAGGCCGGACGCTCTGCCGCGCTCTTTGCAACAGGAACCGTGGCCAGGAAAGGAATCGTCCCAATTCTGGAACCTGCGCGATTCGACGAGCTGCGCCAAGTAGAGGGACAGCTCGTCACTTCCGACGCTTTGCAAGGAGCGCACGGCGTACTTGCGCACCAAGGTGTCCGGGAACGTCGCGGAGGAGAGCAGAGTGAGAGCTTCCTCCGGGCTGAGCGGGCACACAGGCGCGCACTAGCGCGTACGTCTCGTCGATGTTAGCGACGTTCCAGCAGGCCGGGTGCCGTAGCAAAGTAGGGGAGCAAGCTAGGGAAGTCGCACAAGTGATGGCGGTACTGCCAGACCATGTCGCGAACGTCCTGGGACAATGGCTGCGAGACATCGCTTACCGTAAGGTCCAGAAAGCTCTTTTGAAAGTCGGGGCTCAGGTCATGAAATGGTTTCTTAATCGTTTCTTGATGCTCCCGCGAAATTGACCTCGACAGGGTCGCCGGGTTTCTGACGTACGGGAGGGCCTGACGTGAAGGTAACCCTTGTCCCTTTCACTGGCGCACGCTGGTCCGCGCGTTGACATCGTCTCGGGCGACCAGAGGCCCAAGAGGAACTCGCCGCTGTTGAAGTGTTCCCTGTCGGCGAATACGTTCATTCCAGGACCAGCCGAGCACCTGGTCTACGCCTTCTCGGTGACCGATGACAGTCAAATAGAGCCTTGTCTCCCGAGGAAGGGAATGGATCGAGATGTTTCTGAAGGTCACACATTCGTCGAAGTAGACGCACTGGAACAACTTTTGGGTCACGTACATCTTACGCGTTGTCTGATAGCAGAGCAAGTGGTTCGCCGTATGTTAGTGCACAGTCTACGCTTGTAAGTGTCGTACTCCTGAAGCCAAGACTTTTGGAGTTGGTGTCAGCATCTCGATCCGGGGCCCGAAAGGCTCGCTGCTGTCCACCGCGAGGTCCTCACCTCCGTTGGGGGCAGCGCCTCTTCGACAAAACTCACGGCAAAATCAACGCCTCGACGTTCCGAATGCATAGCCAGGAACTTGCCACCGCCATCTCGATATCCTCCACGAAAAGGCTAACGAGGAAAGCTTTCCTCGGGCCGTCCACTGGGGTCCCTCTTTTCAAAAACGATGTCGCGGAGGAAGTTTATCAGGTGACGATAGAGCGGTGTATATCTCCAGTCCTCTGTGTTTCCAAGCAACGTGCACAAATCGACGACCACCTCTTGTCACTCATCGGCTGCGTCGAAGAGAGGTTTACTTCCCCAGAGCTCTTTGCAGACGATTCTTCGGCGTCAGCGACCAAGCGGTCCGCGGCGGTTCTCGAAGTTCACGATGCGCTCCTTGACATCTTCGAAACCAATGCACTTTTCGGAGCCTGAATCGCCCGCCTCCGACAACGTCCAAGTCGCACTCTTCGCACGTGGCTCTGCCGTCCATGGCCTGTGCACCGTGTTCAGGCTGAGGAGGGTCAACCACGCGGTCTTGCCCAACCTGCTACACGCGCAGATGTATTCGTAGTCACTAAGGACGGTCTCGTTGGAAAGGTACTCGTCCAGGCCTGTCACCTTGAAGACGAACGAATCTTTGCTGTCTCCCAGAAAGGGCTTGATGCTGTCCACGAGGTAGCCGACCCGTTGTCCCCGCAGGGCATGAGAATGACCCGGCTTGTGCAGGCCTTCCGCGAATATCTTGAGCTTCACGTCGGAAAGTGTCGTCCGAGTTGTTCTGCAGAGTCGGGACTGATGAGCAGGCCAGAGTACGGGCGTCCTCGGGCTCGACCTGGGGAGAAGGAAATGGTGGGTTTTAGGCTTAGCTCCCTGAATTACTCTGTCAGCTTGTGTGGTGGGACAGAAATCGGCACCACACTTCTTATAGGGTCCTTGAAGACAAAACTATCAATTTAGGTTCATTAAAAAAGACCGCCTTTTCCGGATAACAATGATACCAATTTTAGCGCAAATTTCAAACAAAGTGAGGAGGTATTAAGGAAAACGTTCGACGCAGTGACGACTCTCCGGCCACTTTCCGGCGACCTTTTTATGACGTCACAGAATCTTGTCTCCCCAGCCACTTTCCGGCGACCTTTTTATGACGTCACAGAATCTTGTCTGTGCGATCGGAAGCCGCCGGAACCGCCGCCAAAAAACATGACTAGGGCGATAGCAGTGCACGGGGCGTTTCGTTCCGTTTAATCGTACCACTTGAATGCTAACCCTGCCTATTATATTTGTACTGCTCGCCTAAATAGTCACTCCTTCCCCCTATCGCGTCACGGAAGTCCGGAATTTAAAAGTTCTACAATAATTCTTGCATTTTCTCAGATAAAAAACCTCTTTTTCGCTGAAATGGAGCTGAGTGGGTTACCGTAGGCCAGCTGTTTCAGATTAAACAAAGTTGTTTTTGTCTTGATGACCCCTTTAGAAGAGAAAGCAGAACGACACTTGTACCAGTTGACATAACCGAAACGTTTGTGTATCTGTTCTCCTAACAACGCTCGATAACAAACTAAATTAATCAAAACTCGTCAGAGCCTACGTCCCGGAGATATTTCGGGTGCGATGGACAGTTGTACAAGGTGGTCGATCTTTATTTTAGACTAGCCGTCCAAGAATGTGGGTTGCGGTGAAGCCCAAGTTCTGTGAAGCCAAAAATAAATGTGAAGTTAACAGGCCGGGGAAAGAAAACTTGCCGCTGATTGGCTGAAAAGGAGCTCAGCACGCGGAGATGAGGACGGCGTCAGGGGAATAGGATGAGTTTAAATGAAGGGTATACCGAGCAGGAATCAGGTATGTGACGTTGGTTTGTAAATTTCTATGACCTACAACTGGCGCGTGGACGCCTCTCGGCGGATGTTTCCGCGACTGCTTCCTTCCACGTGCAGCAAACGCATTGGTGAAGTCATGATCCAACTTCGCTGTTCACCCACCGTGCGCGTGCCTGTTGAAGCGCGGCCGTCGAAATTCTCCCTGCCCGCTCGTGCAAGCGACCGGCCGGCAGGCCCGTCAAGGAGGGCGAGAGTACGGCACGCGGGCTGTTCTTCACGCGTTTCTTTCACCGTCGAATATATTTCACCACGTTGTCACTTGGAAAGAATACCCCTGAAAATGGTTATACTGTTACGCAGCCAAGCACGACGGAGGAACAACATTTATTGGCGCGAAGTTGTGCTCCGCGAAGAACTTCAAGAAAAAATTAAAGCCAGTTCCACGCCTGCGAAATGCCCCGCAGTGGCGATCGAAAATCGCTCACGGCACCGTGTCGCCGCAGTATGTACGTACTCGAAGCTCACCCACGGAGGTCTGGTAGTTAATCGGTGCATATATAGTGAGGTGTATCTGCACCGCGTGCTGAGATCGCACACGGACTAACGTCGAGGCGGTGTCGCCACCTGTCAGCCCAGCGGGGTATCTCTGGCGAGACGGGCATCATCCCAGTGCATCGCAATCTCCTAAACAGCTAAACTGTGAATACAAGTGGCGTAGAAGCGCTCAACGAAATGACGTGCACAGACGGGCGTCGGCGAATTGAACGCCGCGGCGTTGCCCTGCGAGCATTTATATTTTCGCGTGATTCTTTCTGGAATTGCCGAATTACGTCCAGAGCACTGGAGATCAAAGAATATTGTTCTAGCCTAGTGACGACCGGGCAAGGCACTCTTCCTATCAAATAACATAGCCAGTTCGGCAAACAAAAAGTGCCTGCGGCTTAGCTAACCTTGGATCAAATAAAAAAAGCTATGGCTTACATTGATGTAGCGTACAGTCGAAAGGCGAACCGTGATTAGTTCGATATATCCAATATGACCGAACGAGCTTATGAGTTCGCAATTCGCGGGAGCCTCTCCACCACATCCTTCATCCACTCCGCCATCCGCGTATGCAGAAACCAACAGTAGCCATTACCAAGGAATAATCCATTTATTGCTAATAAATCGCTACTTTCCACCAACTACCCACAAAAAAAAAGCGTGATTTTGTTTCAACGATCACTCTACTTTATTGGTTTTGCGAGCGCTTCATTATGCGTCGCGAAGTTCTCACTCGCGAATCATCTTGCGCACGTCCCCACATGTGTTAATTGTGGCCGACAAGGCGCGTTCGTAATTCTGTGTCGAGGCGCAGTCACGAAGCGATGTCTTGTCCGCTTCGTGGGGTTCGCCGCTCCGAGATCATGCATTGTCGGCGGCCATTCTAGGCGCCCCAATCGGGTGACATCGTGAGTACTGAAATGTGCATTCCGTAACTGAAATAGCTTTGATATATACCATAATTCGCTTAATGGTTTGACCTGTATTGACTACCATGGCTCAAAGCCCTTCGGTCCCGTGCAACGCACGCGGAAGGGGGCCCGGCGAACGCGGCCTTCGCCGGGCTCCAGACCAGTCACGTAGCTCGAGACGACCCAGCGGCGCATGAATGGGAGGCTGCGGGTGTGTTCTGCTGCCGATCAGCTGATCGGCCGCAGCGGCGGCGGCGGCCGTCGCTCGTGCTGAGCTGAAAATGACTAAAAACGGGGCCTTGTGTGCAGCGCACGCGGTGCGCTTCGAGGGGTGTGTCGGCGGGGTGTGCCTCCGGTCAAGCGATGAAATTGCGCATCCGCCGCGATACCGCTGGATGAAAGTAGCAAAGCTTCGCTTAAAAAAAAAAGAAAATGGAACACGCGCTCCGCATCGAAAAAAAGATAAGACAGCCGGTCGCGGCCAAAAACTGGCAACAAAACATATTGGTAAACAAAACTGAAGGAATGGTTCTCGTAAAGAAAACTGAAGGCATGGTTCACGACATTATCGTTCTTTGTTTGGGTAGTCTCGGAAGCGTTACTCCGGTAGGGATGAACGTGCTAGAAATTTGTGTATATAAAAGCATTACTAGAAAAATTCCAGTAAAGCTATGATGTGGTTTAGGATTTGCTCTTCGGAAACGGCGGTGTCTTGAGTGGATCGCCTGTGGAGGAAATCTTATGAATTTTATATTTCCCTTAACGCTAGGTGCATACCGCACGTTCACTTAGCAACCACGGCGGCCGATTTTCTGATGGAGGCGAGAAGCGAAATCGCCTGTGTGTTCGAGATTTCGGCGCACGTCAAAGATCCCCAGGTGGATAAAATTGATTCGGAGCCCTCCACTACGGCGCCCCTCATCGCCTGCGTTTCGTCGGCGCGTGAAGCCCCGTAATCAATCAACGTTGACTTAGCAAACTGTCAGGAAGTCTCCCGTGTACAATTGTCGCTGTAGTTTGGGATGACACGATTTGAACTACACGATGCAGTTAGAAATACCACACCCACGAATTCACTACAATACCGTTTAAAAGTTACCCATGCATGAAACGTGCCATCTTCTACACCGCTAGTGGCCAAAGCTGTGCATGAAACGATGACCTTTCATGGCTAATTATCGGCACAAAATGGCGTCACGAACGTGTTTTTCCAAGTGCTACCACACTAATTCGCGTTATCACAAATACGCGTACCTGAACACGAGCGTGAGCAAAAGTAACTAAATAGACAAGCTAATAATTTCGCAATAACGTTTTTAAGAGGTGCATTGTTGAGGTGCACTGTTAAGATGCAACTGCCGTTTCCTTCTTTTTTAAGGCGGTATTACACGCGGAGAATATGAATCAACCAGCGCAGTGTTCGAAGCTAGGTTGATTGTAAACAGTTACAAGGGCCACTCAGAATCTGTGAATATGCACTTTATGTCGCGATATGGTTCATACAGAATTACATAAGAATCAGCATTACCTCTCGCACTAATTTCAGTAAAATAGGCACAGCATACATTGTGTTAGGCCTAGCTCTTACACGTGACGAGAGCCGATTGTGTGAGCAGGGAGCGTTACTTCTCAGGATTAAACTGCAATAGCTTCCCGAAGTGGCCTTGAGAACGTGAAAAAAATTTCAGCATGGCGGATACTATTAATACGAATCGTTCAATAGGCATGCGGGGTGAATTGTGGTTTAAAGGCCTCCTTATGCCGAATAATCTGTGTTGCTATAGGGCACGTGGAAAAGCTAACGTTCCTTCGAGCCCACCTGTGATAGCATCTTCTGGAGCTTGTCCAGCAGCTTCCGACTGTGGTGGTTTGGCTGCTTCCTCATCAGCTGGCCCGGGATGAACCGGAACCGGTGGGAAGGCGTGGACGGCGCTTCGGGGTTCAGGCTCATGATGGACTTGCACCTCGGCACCACCTTGAAGCGACTACGACCTGCGCAAGAGTCGTACAAGGACACTTCGGGTGACGCTGAATAATTTTGCCTGGCTGCTTCACGCGCGCCAGAGCATTTAGCAACACCCTTGAACAAAACATTTGCTCTACTCGAACTATAAGTACTACCTATATGATGTATAGGTCAGATGTTATACATCAAGAGATATTGAAAATACTCTTGATTTGTAGATGCTGTCCGACGCTGCTTCCAAAGAAAGAGAAAAAAATCTTCATTGCGATCTGAAGGTGATGCTGTGTAAACACAGTGTGTGTGCGTGTGAGTGAAGGTTTGGTTCGTTGTTTCTTGCTTCGATGCGCCGATGTTGTGGCGTGTAGAAGTCTTCCGATGGTCTGCGTTGGTGCCTGATGGTTGCGGCACTGATGACACGACGATGAGAGTTGTTGAGGGTTTTTAAAACTGTATATTTAAGCGAGAGACATATACAGGATATTTACAGACTGAAGTAGACAGAGGAAGAAATAAACAAGGGTTTCTAGGCCAGCTAAGACTTTGTGTCCGTGGCACCCCCGTCAGCGACGGACCCTGACCTAAGACTACCCAAGTGGTGAGATCCTCCCTAGCCTGACCTGGCTAGCCCGGCAATACGCCGGCCGTGCATAGCACATTAAAACCCTGAGGATTCGACCCCGAGACCTCGTGTCTCGTGGTTTTAATGGGTCACCTAGTCTCCACCCCCGATACACAGGCCAATCAGCATCCCCTGGCGATCTGATTGGGCGGGTTACCACATCCGGGTTTAAACCGCGGTGGGCAACGCCCCCCGTAACTTGGTCACCCTCTCTCGCCAACCAAAAAGGTAAATATCAAAAGCAAATGAAACAGCTACAACAAACATTCGGAAACCCGCGGAAACACGTGAGAGCGCCAGGGACAAGCTTCTACGAATGCGGTCTGCATCGCCTGTTCCCACGATTGTCGTCCAAAACCGGACAGCCACTCCACGCCAGCTGAAACCCATAACCATCCGTCTTAACGACCCGACGCGTCCCCAAGATTCTCCGCCGTTGACAGGCGATGCCCCGTTAATTGGACCGTGGGCCAGAAACAGCGCGTAGGGACAAAAGGACACGGCGGCCGCCGCAGGCGTCGCATTTCCCCGCGTCCATCCCGGGCCGATGCACGAACCCCATCGCACGCCTTCACTCCGCGGGTGGACGGGCCAACAAAAGGAAAGCTATCGCCATAAATCGGCCACTGTCTAACCACAGTTGACAGCTCCTAGCTCCCCCGTCTCCAGCCGCTTGACGGGCCGAATGGTTTTACAACCTCCTAAACGAAAACGCGGTGGGCCCAGAGCCAGCTGCCGCCAAGCCCTCGGAATGCCATTTGAGTCGCCAGGCTACCAATGTTTTCCCATGGCTGCACCATGCACTCCGGCTAAAACAACTCGACGACGCGGCTGCGGCCCCAGACAATGTGTCCTCACGCGAGCCGCTTGCCTCAGAGGCCGCTTGCTCTTAACGAGGTGGCTGCCATAAAGTCATTCAATCCCACTTCCCGGAACCGCCGCTCCATCCGCGTTCGACACATCCTGCGTCGCTAGCGCCTGGAACCCTTACAGTGTGTTTCACAACATTTGTTATTGGCTGTCTCCTTCAGACCTGGTTTTTATGCAGTTTGAGCGCTTTGGGCTGAACAAACACAGACCACTAGCAAAGAAGCAGTCTTCCACGCGAGCGTCTGTGTTAGCTTGCTCCTAAATTTTCAATAATCCCTCGCTCTGTTTCTTTAGGTAAGTGCAAATTACAACCTTGTTTTTATTTGAAATAACTAGTTTTCGGCAATTCGCCCGGCTCCATTTCTGCCACGGAGGACTTACTTAACCGAGAAAAAACGCAAGTACGAAAAAGGTTTCGAATTTTGCGCTACGCAATGATGTCGCAATGACGCAACAGCGGCAAAAGAACAGTTGCCAGTGTCTTAACGGCACGTTAGCATTCAGGAGATAATCGTCCAGGTTGCCCCAACTGCCCAGTTTCTTAGTTCGGCTTTGGTCGGCAGCCGGCAATCATACCAACAAGATTCTGTTAAGCCACAGAGAAATCACCGGGAAATGGCTGAGCAGCCACCGCTTATGCATCTCTGTTCCTTGATATCTAGATTATTTGTTTAAAATTTGCGATAAAATGGGCGTTATTGTAATCGGGACAAAGAAGACTTTTTAAGAAATCAAAAGTGTATTTTGTCTTTGTAGGCCCTTTGAAGTGAGGTATGGGGTGTATACACTTAAACCAGTAAGCTGTAGTATGGGTCCTGGATAAAATTAGGTAATTAGAAAAATTGGCTGGTGATTATGATACTCCCTAATGCGATATTTGGGCGCAGCGGAAGTGTGCTGACGGCAGCACTCACTCGTGGATTCTCTCGACGGCAACGATGATGAGCCTCTGCGTCGGCGGCGCGAAGCGCGTCTCAGGAAGGGACCGCGAACTGCGTCTTAAGCGAACGCACATCATAGTCACGCGCAGCCCCCATCACGTTTTAGTCAAGTGTCACGCCGTCGGGCGCCTCGTTCGGGCACAGCCTACTGCCCCCTTCCCTCCCCCACCGCACACTTTCGGAGAGCGCTGGCTCGCGCCGCCACGGCGAACCGCCCTCCCCTCCCCATTTCGCAGAAATCTCCGCCTTCGCGTTGTTTCGTTCGTCCACTTTTTCTTTCACTCGTCGGTTCAGCCATCGTTCGCTCGGTCACGGCAACGGCGACGCGGGTCAGCCAACGAACGGGCGACAAATGGCTGCGCCCTAAAATAGTCAGGACCGTGAAATCCACCGGTGATAGTGGTGTTCCTGTCGCAAAGGTTAGTGTTCTCACTCTGGCTGAAGTCATGCACACCACAGTTATGTCTGCTTGTAAAGAAAGCAACCCCATCGTTACGTCCTCATCCTACGCCAACGTTTTGTGCCCGCGTAGCGCCCCTTTGTCGAGGCTATTCAGGGAACGCAGAGTCATACAGCGGATGCCACGAGTCGTGTTGAAAAGTTTTGTTAACTCGTCCGTCTTCGCTATTGGAGCACCGCCGGTAAACAGGGTGCTTCGTTAGAACGACGCGCCCTCGTGCCTCACTTTCTCATGCTCAAGAGCGATCCCAATGAGTCGATCCTCCACTCACTGTTGGGAGCACGTGTTTACGCTCAACATGAACTTTGGTAAGGACCTCGTCCTCCCGGCGCAAAGGCAAGCCATACACATTGTTAGAGGTACCGACCAGGAACAGCCTCCTCGTAAGCGCAACAGTCAAGATAACTGACATCACCGAAGTGGAGGAGATCGCAATTGTTCTCGCCCTCACACAGACGCTGGCACAGACGATTGTCACCGACTCGCAGCAAGCATATCGGAGCTACAATCGAACCGTGTGGTCTCCATCGACCTTAAGATTGGTGCAGAACAATACAGCAAATCGAAAAATCACATTTCTGTGGACTTCCGCTAACGCCTCCACGGAGGGTAACGAGTGTGCCAACCAACAAGCCTGCGCACTTGCACCCCAGGCTGCGGAGGAAGACAAGGAGTACTGCCCGCTCATCACTTTCAGGGAAATCACAAAGCACTAACGACCAGAGAGACATACGCTCCCTCCACTTCATCCCAGCCTCTCTGAAGAGCAGTAAACAGTCTTTCGCCTCATTGAATCTGGATCCGTCCCCCACCCAACAGGGCTACGCCTCATGCTCCGGAAGCAATACTCTGTTGAATGCAAATTTGTAACAAAAAAAAAATTAGTGCCCTTCCACTCTGTGAAAACAGATGATTTGCGAAGTGGCACGCCCCCCACGGAGTGCACGACACAAAACACGTTTGTTCGTAATTTACGACAGAGCATTCTTATTAGCCAATTAACTGAATTAAATTTGGAAAGACTCGAGCTTTATCCTGGCGTACAAGCGTAGAGCTGTCTCTTTCCCTCCCGCGTAGTAGGCATCTTACCGTTTGTGTAACACGCCAACCCGATCCACTCTACCACTGAAAATACCGGACCGGTCGTTTGGGCTGCTTGACGATCACCCACGTATAGACCTCACACCAACACAACGGACATGTCATCAGCCAGGACACGAAACCTATAGCTGCGTGTGCCCGCTCCCCCGCTCCTTCCTCCTCTCCCAACCCGTGCACGCATAGATCGGCAACCGGTCATGAGCGGGTGCATAGAAGTGAAAGACACTGTCTAACACATCGCTCTGAAAGCCCTATAAGCTGAACAAGTGATATTGACCCACGTGGGCGTTCCAAGCAGGCCAGTTGCTGTTCATCTGGGAGGGACTCGCAGCTACTCGACCGGCTGAAGCTTGAGGCATCAACGGCGGCGGCACCGACTTTATGTTGTTTTCGCGCCCAAAGATGGCTTCTGTTCGGGCTGGTGCTTCTTCAGTTTCCGCTCTTCCTCCTCCAAGCGAACGATATGCGTTCGTCCCATAGCGAGTCAACACCTTCAAGGCCTCGACCTTTTTTCTAGCGTACACACACGTGGGTGTCCCTTTCGCTGCCCAGTCTTAATCATCCTATTGTCTGTGCAACCCACCAACCTTGACCCAAACCGATCGATTGCAGAGGACAGCTGACAGGGCGCATTGAGCCACGAGACTCCCACTTTTAAGCCTCCCACCACCACAACGGGTATGCCATCGGCAGCGGCAGTAAGCCCTGCTGTGCGTGCATGCCCCCTCACTGTACCCCCACCCGTGCGCCCCTAAACCGGCAACCAGGGATGGGCGCATAATTTGGCTTGAAAAACACCGGCGAAGGGAAAGAGAAAGACTTCATATGCGGCCAGACTAAAATCTATTATTGTTCCTCCGCCAGAAGAACTATGACCAGCTGATCAACGAGGGCCGCCGACGCGACAATGTCGCCCGGAATGGCTTTCAAGCTAAAGGCGAATTATGTGCTCACGCCGGCGTTCCAACAGGGCAAGTTGATTTGAACCGACAGGGCTAGTGGGCGAGATGGAATTCAGCTGGTGGGCGAGTTGGAACTTGAGCTGGCAACGGCCGCGGCGGTGACGGCGGCTTTTGGGAGTTTTTGCACCTATTCGTGCTGCTGTTGATTCTCCGCAATCATCTGATAACGGCTCTACAACCGCTGTCCAGCCGACTGCGCAACTTGTGAAAGAGCCATTGATGGTGACGAGGGGAATAACAGTTGTGATAACCGTTGTGAAAGATGGGTCGGTGGTGGCGAGGAGGCGCCCCGGATTGGCGAAGAGAAATCGGCTTTGCCGGAATGAAAACTTCGTAAGACATATACTGCCAGAATCACTCCGCCACGTAACAGCGGAGTGCGGCTTCAGCTCTGAAAATCCACCCCTGCTCCATCCCCCCACCCCCTCTTTTAGAGAGCAATTGGAGATTTTGATGTCCAGCTCCTCACTGGCGACCCAGCTTGAGCTGGTCGACAGTGGACAGGGCACATGCGGCCATGACGACACATGGTGTATTCTCTCTCTCTCTCTCTCTCTCTCTCTCTCTCTTCCTAGCCCGCGAGGAAAGTTTTTGCATGGCGCCTCACTTGGACGCCGAACATGATGTTACATCTCTGCCTGCCGATGATTGCCAACATAAGTCCCAAGCCGTGCTTTCTCCGGGCCGGTGGAATATTCAGGATTTTGTTTTTTTCATCCTTGCAGACCCCAAAAATGAAGGAAGCAAACGTTCGAAGGCCGTCATCTTGACGCCAAACTACTGTGACCGTAGAGAGGCAGTCTAGATCTCGAGCGCATGCGGAGGCTCGGAGCAGTCCGCTGCTGCAGAAGCGTTGACGCCAAGCTGCGCAGATTAGAGTTTTAGCTGACCGTTTTCGACGCTCCGCTCCGGTATTGGCGGCCCGCTCAGCGCAACCGGAGCCAATGTCGTTCGCGGCCAAGTGCGCCAAGCATGCGCAACGGCGCTTCCGCTTGCTATCGGAGCGGAGCGGACCGTGAAAGACGGTCAGCTAAAACTCCCTTCGCTCGGGCCGTGAACTGCATTTTATTACCATCTTCGCTAAAAAGTTTCGTGCAACGTGCGCAAATACTTGAAGACGGGTAGGGCTGTTCTGACAGCATTCCGAGCGCAAGAAGTCTCAGCAATTCCAACTACGTGCGTCGAAGTGCTTCAAATACGATTAGCATTGTATACTTACTTGGCGCATGCACAGTTTGGGCGCACCCCCGCTCGACGACGTGTAAGGAATAAGGGGCCCTTCAAACAGCCCATGAATAATTTATTTCCTTTCGGTATATTAATTTTTTCTAAAAGGCAGCCAATATTGGCGTACAAATACCCAAGCCATGTATACCAACGCGCCACGCGTACATCAGACAACTTAAAAGTGGCGAAAAACATTTTTTTTTCTCTTCCAGACATTCTTCAAAGTCCAAGCATTAGTGCGCTGATGCGGCTTCGCACAAGCAATATAGCTCCTGTTGGGCGCCTTTTTTTTTCCCAGTTGGAGCGACGAAAGCCTTCGATAGCCACTTTAAGGAAAATAACAACAAAAGCAAAACAGAGGCTAAAAGAAGGCTATCTGCGGCGGCGAGCCAATCAAGGAGTTCCGTTGTGTGTAGGCGATAGCTTTCCCAATGTCTCCAAGCGCGAAGGAAGGCGGAAAGCGTTTATCAGCCTCGCGGCAGGACTCCCGTAATAGCTGCAATCCCTGTCGTTGCCTCTGGGCTTCGCTTCTTCAACCCGTCCTTCGATCATCAAACTGCCGAGCTCGACATCGACGTGGCGTACCGGATTGCCTGTACTGCGTGGTATTGCTCTGACCACACTTTGTGATAAGTCTTCTGATCGTTATTTTTTCCGGTGCTTGTTCACGTTTTTCACACAAAGCCCTTCTGGTATACCAATTTCCCATCAGAAGTTTACTTATTAAGCCACCCCGCAGAACTTGCATCGCTCTGCTCTTTTTTGGTAGCAAAGAATGCCTAGCACGTGTGTCTCTGCGGTGCATCCTTTGTAGTTTTACCGTGAACCTCTAGATCTATCACACTGTGGTTAACAAGTGGCAATAAATAAATTTGCAGTTTCATATACAGTAAAGCATTACAAAAACAAAAATGACGAATGATGAAACTTACGACGACGATTATGATGATGATAATGATGATGATGGTGGTGGAATTTGAAAAGGTGGTTCTCGGTCATGGTCTCGGTACAAGCTACCCCCCTTCAAATTTCCTGTATTGCTTCATATTTTTACAATTCCCAAATTACTCCGTTTTAAATTAGAGCCATGATTTGGATTTCCTTTTATGATAACGTATCTAGGCTTCACAAGTGTTTAGAAGGTAGATCTTGCCTTCTTTGAGACGTACAACTTGTATTACTTAAACCTCGCTCAAACCTTTTGCTGTAGTATCACTGGTTTGTTTGTCATGCGGTCGTGAAAAAGCGCGAAGACTTCTCCGCTAAAATGCAAACCTTATTGTAAAGATGCACGGTTCCTGCCCACCGATTTGTGTGACACGTAGTTCGAGCTCGTTGTCAGCAAGTGCACATCGTCCAGGTGTATTTGTCCTGTCATTGGTTGCTCTACAGTTAACAAACTCAGCTAATACTATAACTTAAAAACCAAGCTACTGCCTTCCGTACCGTTCGTTTCACGTCTACCATGCAAAACATAATGGGGAGTGGAGAACACATTCCTCTTTTAAGTGTTGGGTTAATAGCTGGTTATATATTTGGCACGTTATACAGTAGACTCCCGCTAAGACGAACCTAAAGGCATTCTGAATTTTTTTTTGTATTATCAGATATTCGCCGTAAGCGGAGGTTTTTAGAAAGCAGAAGTGTTGTTCGTCTTAACCATAGAGTCCGTTTGAAGCGGAGTCTACTCTATATACGCGCCGGTTGAATGGAACTGAAGTCACACCTAGTGTTAATAAATGAAGTGGAACCATTTACGATACTTGATGTGATGTCACGGTTTTCAGTTGATACCATTAAAATACTGTGAGATCAGGATAAAAATTAGGAGTGTTCGAAACGCGAAAGTTTCGAATAGCATTTAATTGAATATTTGAAAACAAAATCTGGTCTCTGATATTAAATAGAGTACGGCATATTTTCGCAGGTACCAATTTTTTTTAACATGCAACGCCGCCTACTTATCCTTCGCCGCAATAAATGCGAATGGGAAAAAGTGTGAGAAGGCGTACTGTTTTCAATGCGCTCGCCACTGTGTTACACATTGAGTTGGATATCAACAACACCCGCCGCGGTGGCTCAGTGCCTAAGGGGCTGTGCTGCCGAGTTCAAGGACGCGGGATTTATTCCCGGCCGCGGCGGCCGCTGCTTTTCTGATGAGGCCAAACGCGAAAACACGTGTGTGTTCGAGACTTCGGTGCACTTTAAAGATCCCCAGGTGGTCAAAATGAATCCGGAGCCTTCCACTACGGCGTGCCTCATCGCCTGTGTAGCGTCGGAGCGTTAAGCCCCATAATCAATCAATCAATCAATATAACAGCGAAGCTGTTCTTGGTCGAGGCTTTCATTGGACTAAATGTGCTAACGCGGTTGCAGCGATGTGGAAAGGGCATAGCCTAGAGAGGAGGCAAGCTTCAAGCGAGGTAAAACAGCAAGGTAAAACAATGTAGTAAGGTAAAACAATGCGTGAACGAGACGCTTATATAGGCAAAGATTTCTAAAGGACTAAATCGGGTGACAATGTTTATACGTGTCAACATTATTGAGTGAAAATAAAACATTAAGCATATTTGAGGCGAGGGGTCAGCACATTAAGGATATTTGCATTGTTCTTTTAATTAAAAATACATGGCTGCTTGATTTCTGAAGTAGCAAAAAAACATACGCCGTGAAAAAACAAAAAAGCTCTCGTGGCGCCCTCTCGTGGCAGTGTTCCAAGTTCAAAAGTAACAAGAGGGGGTAGTAGATGGCGCGAGCGTGGAACTCTACAAAAAAGCTGTGGTTGTGCTTCTGTACCCCTTCTCTTTCGTTTACCTAATGTCTTATCTTTTTTTCATATACCGCATGGCAAAACTGCGAATTAAAAGAAAAGATTTCTCTGTCATAGAAATCGGTAAAACACGAAGGTGAAATGTGCAGCAAAATCTGTAGCTGAGCATGATTTACCGGTCGGCGGCTGTTTTGTGGGTGTGCCTGGCGAGTGACGTCCTGCTGGCGGGTAGCTTCGGCAAAGGTGTACTGGCGTCATTTCCGTGACGGATATGACGTCAGTGAAATCCTGGGGTATCGCGGCATAAAACACTATCGTGTTAAAATATAACAACCCGAAAACGAAGAACCCTAAGTATAACGTGCTCTTTAGTGCTCAAGGTTGCTTCTCTGCAAAAAGACCCTGTATGCAGGGGTGCACCCTTTACGGGCCGCTTGCTTCGTCGTACTGGCGACCTTTCCGTGACGAATATGACGTAAGCGAAATCTTCGTATATGCGGGAATAAAAAAGTTTCGTGTTAAAATGAATTGGTGCGCACCGGCACCCATCTGCTCGATTCGAGAACTGCTGTGAAGCTTGGTCTTGTGATTAGGACCCGCAAGGCAGCGCCGCTTTCAACATCACCGCTCGTGACCTTAAGCCTGTGAATCTGGGCTAATTTTTCATGCTATAACGCCAAGTTTTGAAGTTGTAGCTTATGTTTAGCAGTGGCTAGAAGCCGGAATATTGGTGTATTCGGAATACTCCCCAATATTCGGAGAAAGCCAAATATCCAAAGATATCGAATATCAAAATTATCGAATCGAATACGCATCTAATTGCAAGAACTATTGGATTTATTTCCAAAATCTGGAACATTCACTGATAAAATGCAGTCTGTGCAAAGAGAAGCTCATCCGGTTTTAATTAGGCCTTTAATGCGTTATGACGGCGATGCATAACGAGCGGAAACCTGCGCTTACTTATCAACTGGAAGGAAACTTATGTCGGCTCAACTGGCCATACAACGAAACAAGGTTGGGGTGACGCTGATTGATAGGAAAAGAGCACCCTGTGTCAGGGAACAAACTCGGGTAGAAGATATCATAGTTCAAATCAAGAAAAATAAATGGACTTGAGCTGGCCACCCGGTCAACAGAATGAATACCGAGAGACGGGACAAGGAGATGGGGAAGGCCGATGAATAACTCGATGAAGGGACGAAATAAGGAAATTCGCAGGAACAGGATGGACTGGGCCAGCGAAAGACAGGAGCGGGTTGAAGTCAATGGGAGAGGCCTCCGCCCTGATGATGATGACGACGGTGTCCACGGCGATTATGATAACGATGGCGGTTATGTGATGATGATGATTAAACTGAGAGCTGTACGGAAGCCCGTTTGGTCGGGAAAACACATGACAATTAAAAACTGTGTCCGACCATGAGAATTTATAAGTTCACACGTAAAATGAGGCGTCGAAATTGATCTGGATATATGTTGGCTGCAATCCCTGAAGCCATCCCTGAATCTTGAATCAGTGACAATCCAGACCACGGAGCACACACTCATTCCCAATGACTGCAACTTCCCACATGTGTGCGCACGTGTCCTGTGTGACATCTAGAAGCCAACATAACCGGATTCCTTCGCCCCCTTATTTCAGCGTGTACAAGGCTTCCTTGCCGGAGCCGAAACGCCTTTATTTTTATAAACTTTAAATTTATTAGGAGTTTGTTAGGAGTCAGTTTTCAATTGTTGTCATCATGGTGATGGTGGTAAGGAGGAAAAGGACGAGGAAGAAGAAAGAAAAGGAGGAGGAGCAGCAGCAGCAGCAGCAGTTCAAGAGCTCCACAATGAAAATTCAGTGGTTCATTCAACACAGGAATCTATTGAAGCTCTCGAACAAATTGCACAAGAACTTAAATCCCGCTTTTCTTCTGTGTTCTCCGCTCCTTTTGTCAGTCAACTTTCTAATGTTGGTTTCAACCCAGTGAAAATGTCGGAATTTGCTGACGTTGTTTCACAGCTGTCTGAGGCTGCTCCGGGGCCAGATGGCATTACTGTGCCAATGTTACAGTTTTTATTTGAGGAAACCCCTGAAGATTTACTCAACATAGTAAACACGTCAATGAAACATAGCTGGATACCTCCAAATGGAAACTCTCCAAGATAGTGCCATTGCTAAAAAACGAAGGATTAGACGTCCCAGATAACATCAGGCCAATTTCCTTAACTAGCAACTTGGTAAAGCTCGTCGAGGGGATATTGAATGGTCGCCTTATGCGATTTCTTGAAAGCAATAAGATTTTAAGCCCCACTCAAATTGGCTTCAGACCCGCGAATTCCATTTGGAAGGCTCATATTGACATTGAGAGCCGCGTTAAACTAGCCCGTAGCCTAAAACACGTGAGCGCACTTGTTACTCTTGATATAACAAAGGCCTATGACAGCGTAGAGTATACTACCTTAATGTCTCATCTTGAGAGTAGCGAAATCCCTCTATACATCCAATCGTGGATTGGTCAGTTTTTAACTGGAAGGACATTCTTCTGTTCGAAAGGTGGCATATCATCTTCGCACTATCAGCAGTTTCGAGGGGTTCCTCAGGGCTCAGTCCTTTCTCCGGTTCTTTTTAATATTCTTCTCAGATCAGTTCCCATAATGGATGGCATATCAACTTACGTTTATGCCGATGATATTGCTTTTACTCATCGGACAGAGATATTCATGACTTGTACCAAAGACTACAAAACTATCTGGCCACCCTCGATAATTGGCTTAACAGGCTACATTTGTCACTTAATGTGGGAAAATGTGCGGTCTTAGTATTTCCGGTGACCATCCCCATTTCTTTATGCCTATTGTACCGACAGCAATCCATCCGTCAAGTTACAGAATTAAAATATCTCGGTATAATCTATGATGACAAGCTTACATGGCGTCCTCATATTAAACATATTGCTACTAAAGGAGAAAGAGCTGCAGGCGTGCTCCGCAGGCTATGTAGCCACAAATTCGGGTTGCGTAGAGATACACTGTTAATGATATATCGGAGTTATGTCCGCCCGGTATTAGAGTTTGGCTGCGTCCTATTTTCTGGTTGTGCGGCGTACAAATTAAATCCCCTATTTATCGTCGAGAGAATGGCTTTGCGACTATGCTTGGGACTGCCAAAATATGTCGCTAACCCTATTTTACACCTTGAGGCACGATTTCCTCCACTGAAGTTTAGATTCCAATTATTGACCGTACTAACCTTTGTCAAATTGTTTGAACCCCCACTACATGACGCCCAGTTCATTTTCCGTCTGAGGCCTGATCTTTTTCAAGGCATTCAGTGGACGCGGTTCCAGAGACCCCAGATGGATCTAGTACAGTCATGGCTCCAGCCACTTCACGAGACCTTTTCCGGCTCCCCTCTACTTGTATTAGTGTGTCATCTGTTGAAATAATCTTTGATAATATCTTCCCCCGAATGCCAAGATGTTGCCAGCCCGAATTCTAAATGGATTGCTGGAGGATCATTTGTCAACCCTTCATTCCCATATCGTCATTGCTACCGATGCCTCACAAGTTGATGAGAAAGCTGGAGTCGGGATATTCTCCCAGTACCTCGATTGGTCCTTTTCGATCAGGTTACCTGATTTCACACCTATTTTCCAGGCGGAATTATTGGCAATAATTTTGGCTCTTCAAAAACTTCAGCATAGATTTTCCCATGTAGTTATACTTTCTGACTCCCTCTCTGTGTGTTCCGCATTAACATCCGAAAAAGATTCTCCAATTATCCGCACATTCCGATCATTTGTTCCGCATCAGCTTTGTGAGGTTCGGCTAGTGTGGGTTCCAGGACATGCAGGAATCTCATACAATGAAGTGGCTGATCAATTAGCCAGCATGTCTCTTGGTGGCCCTGTGGTCGTGCAATGTCCAAATGACAGTTTTCTATTTGGGGCGAGATTTAAACGTCTACAGCTACTCCAGGCTTATAAGCAAGACGCCCTTCTATCCTCTAGAGATTATAGCCACCTTCGTCATGCATGGAAGCCAATGTTTTGTGAAACAAGGATATGCGAGGTAGCAATCACTAAACTTCGGTGCAAAATTCCCCCACTAAATTTTTATCTTTATAAATCTCGTCTGGCTCCATCTCCGCAATGTCCTTTCTGCGACGAACTGGAAAATTTAGAACATTTTCTATTTAATTGCCGCAGCTTCTCCCCAATGCGACGCACGCATCTGGAGTCAACCTTTAGACGCCTTAACCTTCCGCTATCTAGTTACGAGGTCCTGTCACTAGGCGCTTCCGCCCTAGGAGTCTGCCACAGGGATGTTGTGTCTGCCCTCCATTCTTATGTTGTGGCGACAGGCAGGTTTTCCTGCTAGCCAGCTAAACATTCACACATACCTCATTTTTCTTCCTGAATCTACTTTCATATTATACATATTTAAAAAATTCTGTTGGGTATTTTCTTTTCTAAATTTTGGGATCTAAAATAATATAGGTCATATCCTCATTAGGCACAAAACTTCTTGGCCAATCCCCCGCGTGGGTATGTGCCATGGTGGGAGGCAACCAACCAACCAACCAGCAGCAGCAGCAGCAGCAGAGACGTGTGTAGCCGTTTAGAAATCTACAGGTGAAACTCGTTTCTTGACAGCTGCACTGGCGCCGTCTGCGACTGAAGCCACAAATGCTGTTCTCTATGGCAAAACAAAGGAAGAACACGTGCCCCTCCGCTCTCTGTCTCGAGGCTTTCGCGTATCTCCACGGTTTATGCCACCACGCCGTGTGCGCTCCTGGCTCTTGCCGCATTCCCAACATTCCCGCGAGAAACGCAATAAAAGGCGCCTATTGTTATGGCAGTTGTTTCGACCAGGGCTGCGCAGCGGATCCACGTACCGCACGCCAGCCCGCAACGGGAGCTTCGAAGCGGTCGTTAGCAGGGTCGCGTGTTATAAGGAGCCCCTGTATATATGTGCCAGCTGAAATTACGCGCAGCCGCCTGAGGTTTAATAACGTCTAAGAGCGCTTAGACGCCTGCGTAGGAGGTGAATGTCGTCATGAGGTTCAATGCTTTAAACACGCCGCACCGAGTTCGTGTTAAGCTGTAAAAATTATGAGCTGGTGCATGACTAATTAGCGAAAATTGCAGGTGAAAGTTCCAGTATGCCAATGCAACTCGTTTTTTGTAAATCAGCTTTGTTGCACCAGAAAAAAAAAAAATCCCGGGCCATCTCCACTAACGTGAAACCCGTGGAGGGGCCGAGCATGCAGTGTATAAGTGTATTCTTGACGCCTAGGCATTTTTGCCGACGGAGATGAAACCGTTTGCGGTAAAAGTCGCGTGTCTTTGAGGCACGAAGCTCTCAGCGCGAGGTGTAAACGAGTGTCTCGGTGTTTTAGGGGCGAAGCACTTTAGGACCTCGCTTTGTCCGGGGCTTGGCGTCCGTGTACACAGTGCTGCGGATGCGCGAGGAGCATTAGATTAGATTGGATTGGATTTGGGCTTATATTTGGATAGGATTGAATTGAATTGTATCAGATTGGATTGGATTAGATTGGAATTGTATATACTGCACACACTCGTTGTCACTCATTTGCATGCGCGAGTGGGCAATGCCACGGGTGATTTACGGTAAGAACGATCACCAGTGCTTCGCCCACTCGTCATGATAATTCACTTCGTGGACATGCGTGAATTTTTTTTCAGCACGCGTTACGCCCTAGCGCGAGGCGTAAACGAGTTTCCCGGTGTTTTAGTACTGTGACTAAATGAGACGACGACGACGACGACGACGAGAGAAGACGCCGACAGCCCCTAAGGGGCTTCGCCCCTAAAACATGTATGAAGGTGTACTTAACTGTTCAGGAAATACAGGCGACTCCCATTAATACGAAGTCCATGTGGACCGCAAACTACTTCAAATTAACCAAACTTCCTATTACACAAAAAGCACAACAGCAGCATTGGCATTAGTCGGAAATTAACACGTTGCCCTTCTTCATTTCCTCCGGAATCTCCATTTTCATCACAGAGTTCGGCGTACTACACGTGTTGCCATGATATTTGAGACTTATCGCTAACACTGACGCATGAAGCGTCCACCACATCATCACCGCTCGCACGGCGCTATGTGCAACAAAGAAGGTTGAGGACCTCATAAGAGAAACATTCGTACGCTAGCGGGAGTGCCAACTGGCCTGCTGCTCTGTCAACTACGCACTGCCTATGTTCGCGCTTGAAAATTTTGAATTTATGGAGAAATGATGGTCACATTGATACTTTTTATTCAAAATAACTTCCAATTACCCGATATGTGGTTTCTCGCTACGAACGAACGAGCGATTTCTTGCGTTGGATTCAATGGGAAATTACCTGGACCAGCGCATCACATCCATTAAACCGAAAATTCCAATTTAGCGACTTCGAATTATCGAGAATCGGTTGCAGGTGTAGTTCTTTTCGTTGAATAAAAACGTTGTAAGCCTTGTTTTAATCGGTAACACAGAGCATAAACTTATATTCACATGCAGGTCATAATTTCGCCATACGAAAGGATATTCTCTGTTGCAGCTAACGAAATTGGAAGCGTCATTGAATTTTCGATGCCGTGTCTCTGATACGGATGAAATCGTTGGCACCGACCTATAAGGTGTCATAATGCTGGAGGCATAGTGAGATAGTTACAGTGTTCGACGCCTCTGAGTCGAATGTAGCACTTGAAGCTGGCGCTGAACAAAATGCACTGCACTAAAAGTAAAGAAAGAACAGATATTAAAATTGAGATGGAGTAAACTTTATAAGACAAAAGATGGCTGCCCGACCACGTCTGGAGACGGGAAAAAACGTTCCCAGTACGCGCGTAAAACGGGTTGATACGCTCTACGAATTCACAGAAGACTGCTGTAACTGAATTAATACAGAAATTGGTATGCATCTGTTCTGTCTTCTCATTTGGACTATAGCCTAAACGGCAGAGTAGTCACAATAATCGGTTAGAATGCCTGCTTTCACTCGGTGTTTGACTTCAGCCAGCAGTTATTATCTGACCCTTGCACCTGGGTCATCAAGTATTTGCCATTTTCTTCTTGTTTTTTCCACGAGCGCTTTTGATATTGACTGTTCCTTATATCACGTGAAACATTTGCATAGTCCCTAGGGGGTAGCAGTATAATTTAAGCACGTTCATATACTTTCCTGTTTATAATTTTCTCCTCATTCGGGTAACGAAATTTCAGCTTCTTCTTGTTCAATCTCTTCTTCGTAGACAGACTGGACTAGCATGAGATATTCGTTGCGTTGAACCCCTTGGTGTTCCCGAAGATTACCTTGTAGTTTCCCCACAGCTCATGCAACCCTTTCTGCTAATCGAAACTATCCCATTGGGAAAAAAAATCAAATGCTATAGGAACACATATCCAGGTTTCAGTGCCTCTAACACACCGGGTAAGTGCAGTGTTTGACATATACCTGTTTGCTGACTTGCGTGAGCCTTGCACGAGTAATTCACCAGAAACGGCTACTCCCTGACCGTTGCTATCACGACAGCTTATCTCTGGGGGGCCCTCCACTGGTCGTTGGCGCGACACAGACGAGCGCTCCCGGCAGGTACAATGCGATAAATTCGGGATGAGTAAGAGGCCCGCTGAGTTCTTACGACGGCATGTCAGAGACGAAGCAGAGGTCACTGGGATGCGTAATTCTTAGTCATCGGCTCTAAAAATGTTCTTTACCATGTATGTCTCGCTTCCCTTTAGTCGCACGCCAAACGCGAAAGTTGTTGTGCTGTTGCTGCTTTAAAAAAGTAAGCAAGAAATGGATCTAACGTTAGTTCGCAGTTCAATAAACCACATTTTCCCCAGAGGAACGAAAACTTTTTTTTTTCACGGCCTATTTTTCTCGAAAGATTTATCATTGCTAGAGGAAAAAAACGACGTTTTGTAGTGTTCCTGTTGTTTCCCAGAATTTTCTGTACCTCTAACATGGATGTCAGTCAGGTTGTGCAAGTTAATATCAGTTCATCTGATAATAAATCTGTGAAAGTAGGCGTCCCACAGTAGGCGCGCACTGAATTTACATTTATATGAGTCGTATTGTGAACGCTGATATCACACAAAATGCTCACTTTACGCCGATAAAAACCCCTCGCTTCTTATATCACATTGTATTCTACCACAGTGTCAATTGCTAGGTGCTAAGCTAGAAACAATAGTAATGTTTTTATAGCAGGCCTAAAAATTATGCGAGTGGGACAAGCAATGCTGCTCGACGGGAAGAAATTCGAAATGTAGTACCTGCAATCTGATATTACAACTGGATCTTTGTTTGAAAAACGGCTAATTAAGTTAGAATACAAGGCACTTTGTTTTTCATTGGATTATGTTTTGGAAAAGTCATGCAAACCTCGTCGCAGCAAGCTTTCCCAAGCTGCAAGCAGTCGTTTTCTGCCTCGAATATTTGCCTGCTAAGATTATCCGCCAATTTTACAACACTTCATTTTATCTCATTTCACTATTGTGGTCTACCCATGAGAACGGCCTGCTCAACATGCGCAGATACATTCCCTTCAGAGGAGAGAGAGGAGGAGGAGGAGGAGGAGGAGGAGGTGGTGAAACTTTCTTAGGCCGGCAACCGCCTTGGGGCGTCTCCTCTAGTCCCGGATACCCAGGCCTGCGCTGGCCACCAGGCTACACTGGGAGAGCTAGAGGTCGGACAGAAAGAACAGTTCGGACAATTCGTAACATGCTGTGTGACTTCCCCTTACGCCCGTTATTCGATGAGGTGGGTTAATTAAAAGCAAAAAAATTATGCTTCTATCCATTGGCTCTTGCATATTATAAAGAACAGAATCATCAGCATAACTATGCCAGATTTAAGCAGACACATTATTCATCGTGACATAAGGGGACCTAAAAACTCATTTGTACCGAACACCATCAACATTAACAATTCATTCTACTTTGTTTACTCGCTCCCAGGTTTACATTACACAGTCCGTTATATGCATCACGTTCATAATTTTTGCTGTTACCGGTTCGCAGCCTTTTTCGAATGCGTAGCATTCTTTACCGAGTACCCCCACAGCAAGGACCGTGTAACGCCCTGAATTCTACAAAAAGTGCATATTTCGCAGTATTAATAACCTTTGAAAAACCTTTAACCTAAATCATATCGTAAGTGGAGCAATTTTCGCACAGAATTGTGAAAAACCAAAAATTGAGAAAAATAGAGCAATAATTTTTCACAAAAAATAGCTGACAAAATGAAAAATATTTTCTATCTTAGTACACGTCCTCCAAAAAAAAAAACAGACTTAATAGAAAAGGTACGCAAAACAACGGTGGAAGTACGAATAAAAACCAGCGTAAAACCGACCAACTCTGCAGTACGTTCTTGCAGGTTCGGGGGAAAAAAAAATTAGCGAAGTAAAGGTGCCGGTATACATTGACATCACTGGCGAAACGAAACAAAAGAAAACTTAATAATAAAATATAGATCTTACGTCGTTCGCTACTCAATAGCCATATTTGGCGTGTAAAGGACCTCACACACTAGACAACCGGCTTGAGAATGCTACGTATTAGTTGACAATTGTTTAAATTCCGCAGATCTTTTCTTATATTATACTGAAAAAAAAGGATCAATTCTTTAACTGCTTTGTTCTCCATGTAATATGTGCGCAATTTCTAGCCACTCGAAGATAATCTTTCATGCGCATCTTTATTTTACTTGTCAATGGCTGCTTCCTTGGTTTCTAGGCGTGTAGGGCGTTAGTTTAAAACCGATTAACTGAGTAAGAAGATCAATCAGCATGTACACCCATTACTTGATCAATAAAACGTTCAATCTACCATTTGCCCAGCCCTAATCGAAATAAATTACCACTCAAGGCGGGAAGTGCCTATATTCGTGCAGGTGGGGAAGTACAATGGACCTATAAATAGTGACGGTGATTGTGGCACTCTCAAGGTAGCATCGTTCGCGGGCTTCGGTGAAAAGCCGGAAGCGTTAACGGTATCCCTTCCCCGGTGTTTTTCTTTGAGCCCCGATCCGCTTTGCGCAAGCCGTTGCTGTGCCGGAAGCGGTGCAAACCGCGCGCGGATTAGGTGTCCACTAAACGGGAAGAAGAACTCCGTGATCTTCTTGCTGCCACCGTCTGCACGCTGCCTTCCGTTCGTAGCCGGAGACTTCCTAAGCTGACTCTTCGGAACTTGGGGATCTTGTCAAGCCAATTAGTGTTTCTCGTCACTTGAGTCACCTCTCTCTCTCTCTCTCTCTCTCTCTCTCTCTCTCTCTCTCTCTCTCTCTCTCTCTCTCTCTCTCTCTCTCTCTCTCTCTCTCTCTCTCTCTCTCTCTCTCTCTCTCTCTCTATTCCCAGTGAAAGGTGTTGCGCAATAATGGTTTTGCATCAGAATGTAATTATCAAAATTAAAGTTACTACAATTAGCAGAATGACTGGCCGCCAAAACGAGTTCGTGCACGCCGTCGCCTTTTACATAATTCAGCGTTAATGAACCACGACTGCCATTCGCATACACCTCATGCAGCAGTGTCTGTTAGCTACACAGTCATTTCATTATGGAGAGTGCTCTCAGAGGTATCAGTTTGGCGAATAAAACGGCATTGCCATCCTAGAGAACGACAACTGAACCGTGACTTGCGTATTGGTTGCAAATTTTCGCTTTTAACATCCACGTAATTTTGAGGAATTTATCACAGCTCGAGTTTCTTAGCAGTATGTTCTGTTTATTGGAACGCTCACGTCGCTACAATAGCGTCTGACCCGCTGAGCTACTCGACACCAGTAAGTTGTTTAAAAGCTGGTCTCCTCGATTTGGCTACACTTTCTTGCACCAGTTGAGGCGGTGCAACACCTCCGCACCTCGATTTTCAAGTACAGCTAGCGCCTCCTGTCACCTTCGGCCCTCGATTGGACGATATGCTGCAGGAGTTCTCTACCTTCTGCACTAGCCTCTGGCGAGTTCTCGTCTCGGTGCAATTGCAGCGTGCTTTGGCGCGTTTTGTTGGCTATCGTTGCAGACGGTATCCAGCATGATACTTGAGTCAGTAAACGGAGTAGAAACGACAGCGTTTCCCGTTTTAGACGACAATGGTCCTCACGTGGAACAAAATAGTGCATTTGGTGTACGAAAACACAAGGTGAGTGCAGGGTGACGCCATTTCGAAAAAAAAAAAAAAAAAAACAACGCGAGCGCGCAAAACACGGACCGCAGCAGACGACGTTTGTGCACTTTGCCCTCGATTCGGCCGCTGCACGGCAAAGCGCTAGTGATATGCTGCACTCGCACTGAAAGAACTGGCACTGCACTTGCATGACACTTTTGTGAACTAGTGCACAAAGTGCAGCCAAATCGAGGAGACCTGGTATAATTCGCAGGTGTGTAGACCATAAATTAGTGCTCATTTTTATGAAAAATGCTTGGTATATATTTTAATGCTGAGTCACCCCTTCTAAACAAAGAATAATAAAACAATATTAATAATGCTTGCCTCTTATTTTCTGTTCAATGGTATTACCACAGGAGCACTCCACTGAACTCCATCTCAGAGCTATAAACATCATGTATAAAAACAAACCTAGAGCCTTGCTTACAGATGGGAAGGCACCGCAATTGAAATTGCCTTGCTATTTGCAAGAGTGCACCATCAGGTTTTTGTTATGTTACCGTTGATATCTTATGTTTTGTTTTTATTGTGGTTCCGTCGTACTAACAGAAAACACCGATGCTGCAAGGAAAAAAATCGCGCACATCTGCGTCTAGCAACGGCGATGGTTGAACGCGAAGCGTTCTCGTGAAGGGTTCTGTGGGTCGGCCAATCACGCACTGCTAGTGTATGTGCTACTCTGGCAGGTACGCACCACTTTTCTAAAAACATCACAGCAACTCTCAGATGTGCACTCCTTATATATAAGGCCTAACGTTTGGGTTGGGGTGTACGGCGCGAAACCGGTACCAGCTGCTTGGCGCTCGCTTTGACTATGTCGAAATGGAGCAATCGGATAGACGCTGGCTTCAGTAACGTCAGAGAGCCAGGTTAGATTCCGGCCACGGGCAGGTTTTTTTTTTTTTCTTCTTTCACTTCACCCACGATCACTCATCATCATCGTCAGAAAAAGTTGGCTTTCCTGCAGGATGTATTCGCGTACAACGGTATCAGTGGCGACACTGAAGCTTCGCTTTAAAAATGTGGCTAGGGAGGTCCACAGAATCGAACCCGCGAACCGTGACACCGTGAAACCGGCAACGTAACCACGGGGCCACCTTAAACGCTTGAAGGGCACGGGTTAGCAGCGGTTGGGAACAATAACGTGTGTGGCCAATTGAGAAAAGAAAAGAAAAAAAGAGAAACGCTTCCCGTGGTTAGACTCGAACGTGGGTCCCTCGCGTTATGATACCGGCGTCTATCTGATTCAGCAACCATCTTTTTTTTTTTATTACATGGGAGAATCTGCTCAGACGTGACAGTACGAGGACTATATGGTCAAGCAAACAAAAGAATACACTCAAGTATGGAAACGCACAAATACATCAAAATTCAGGCACACAAAAGCGTTGAAAAGAGGGAAACAGTCAGGTGGTTGGACAAGCGAATCATACCCCACTATGACCAAATGCCAAAGTTTTTCAGAAAAATGACTTTGTTGATCTTGGTGGCTCAGAATGCCTATCAAAATCGCATTCCGGGCGCACAACATTTCCTTTGGGTTTGTAGAGCGGCGTTGGCTTTGGACGTGGCCGCGGTTCCAGCGAGTGCTAACGCGGTCCACTTTGAAAAAAGATGTAAAAGCCCGCGGACGAAACAATCCGGGCCTGCCAGTCATAGAGAACTTTCAGCAACAAGCTCAGAAATATACGTCAGGTGGTGACATACGGAGTGGAAACTTGGCGCCTTACTAAACCACTTGAAAGGAAACTTAGGTCGTCTCAACGGGCCATGAAACGAATAAGGATCGGAGTAACACTTAGAGACAGGAAACGAGTTTCCTGTATCAGAGAACAAACTAGAGTAGGAGATATTATCATTCAATAGAAAAAGAAAGGTGGAGTTGGGCCGGCCACATAATTAGGCGAAATGACAATCGGCGGACCAGCAGGGTGGCAGACTGGACACCGAGAGGCCGGTCTAGAGAAAATTACACCATCTTCCCGCAGGGGAACCCTGAGTAGTATGCGAAGCAGCCATGGGGTCGACTGAAGTGCCCATCAGTTTTCAGTTCGTCGTTTCCGTTGACGTTCAGCTTCGCGTGACTTCGTTGTATCAGTAGCTTCTTGACGTAGTTTGAATGAGTGAAGAACATAAGGTACCGTTCGTAAGCACATGCTCCCGTCTCGGTATGTAGCGCAGTGGCAAGAGCGCCACGTACCTCCCGTTGCGGCCAGAGAGTCGTGGGATCGAAACCGGGCTGCCGCCTAACTATTTCTTTTATAGTGGACTGCGCTGACGTCAGCCCAAATGCTGACGGGGCTGAAGGAGACGCGCATAGCGCAGTAGAGTGCGGACGGCGGACAACAACGACAACAAGGGCGGGAGGGACACAGCCCTGAGCATGAGATGCTTCGCATCTAAAAAGAAGGGGTTCACTTACTCGATGGAGGGACGAATTAAAGAAATTCGGAAGCGAAGAATGGACTCGAGCAGCGCAGGGCAGGAGCGGTCGGAGGTCGATGGGAGAGCTGCATTCGTCCTGCAGTGGACACCCGGGTACAACGGAAGAACGGCAACGGAAGTGGCCGCTGTGCCTCATCACCGCAACCGGATTTACTCCACGCGGCGCAAGTAGTGCGTTACTCGGAATGTTTTGAACGTGGCACGAGCCGTTTACGTGATTTGTTGGACTTAATATGCTTACAAATTACTGCACCAACGACAAACAGACTACGTAAGAGAAGGCAGACGATATCACGCATTCATAGCAATTTCCTTTCAAAACGCGCGCGCCCGTTGACATCCGGGTCCGTCGCTTTGGCGGAGTGATACCGTGCATGAGAGTATAGCGGGCTGCTGCTGCTGCTGATGATGATGATTCAACAGCCGGGTCTCCGAAGAAGGGAGAGGCGCCACCAGATCTGCTTTTTCTCCAACCTTGCACCACTAGTACAAGCTGCGTCAATTTTTTTACGATCCCCTTTTTGTAATTTTTAAGTTCAGTCTCTACCGGTGCCATCTCCACCGAATTTTTGTGATGTCGCGCTATGAAGTAGGTTCATAAAGGTTCACATAAGCCCCACATAAATAATTTCCATTCGGCGACTTTCTGTTGCCTACCGCGAAACCAATGTTATGGGTGATTCAGCCTGCTTCTAAGAAACCCATACAAAACGAGGGAAAGGGGCAGTACGATCACTCAAGGTGGCCTGAAGCGGGGAGCTTAAGAACTTACGCTCAAATACGTGCTTTGGAGCTGCTTTTGAATAAATGGGCTTTAAGACGTTTCGTTTAGGGGATTTCCTCTCGGAAGAATTTCAGGACGTTGTTTCATATATATCGTGGGGATACCGTAGGAGCACGCTTTATTTCCTGGTCCATCTCATTCGATGATATGTGCTATCGGAAAGTTCTGGTTACGACCTGAAGGTGCTGATACAAGAGAGCGCGGATTGACCACGAATGCTTCAGGGTTCAGCAGCGAAGGGGTACGTTTACTCGTGTTTCGTGGCCAATTACCCTGCCAGTGTTGTTATTGTTGTAAAACTTTATTGTGTGGTTCGTGGCAATCGAATACATACAGATTGCCCGACGATCATGCACCAATACTTTTAAAAAATTATGGCGCTACTCGAAGAAAACCTAGTGCATAATGTTTCCAGTACAGTTAAGTAGCGGCCAGTAATTTTTCGTTAATGGAATTGAATTAGGTAATCATAATTATTTATACAACTCGAAAAGTACTGTCCCAGTCATTAAAGTGTCAATGAGGCACTTGTAGATACCCACAAGGGACATCTAACTGCGGTATTTTCAGCGACGTACTAATTGCGTACTCATTTATTTTTGGCTGATAAAGAAAACCCGCGAAATGTGAGACATACCGCGTGAAGGAGCAAAGCAGTGCCAGAACAAAATGAAGGAACGAAAAAAGTAAGGAATCGTGATCGAGTTTGTGTTTTATCAGCCACATGCGCCCCGCAAAACTTGCTGTTGCTTCTCCTTCTATGCAATTATCAAGGTGATGCACTTTATCTTCGGCCGCGTGACACGCAAAGCAGCTGTTTTCAATCAGCTTATTTGAAGGCGGTGCTTTGTGATGCGGGTGGGAGTGCCCCCACGTGATAGAGAGTTGGCGGAGCACGAACGTCGTTTCTGGGGCACCAGTAGCACAAAAATCACTGTAGAGAGAGATAACGCATGCGGGCGTTGGAGAACTGGTACAGCAAAATCAACTTGCGCATCCAAGTCAACGTTCGTTTCCTCTGGAAGAACAGCGCGTCAAGAAAATCACTGCATAGTGAGATAACGTGCAGGCGTTGGAGAGATGGCAGACAATCTTGTGCAGCCAAATCAGTGACTGGAGCAACCGCGTCAAGAAAATCAGCATAGAGAAGATGCCAGTGTCAAAGTACCGTGTCTCGAATATTGTTACCTTCTTGAACTTATTGGTCGAACTTAACGCGACTAGACTTCTTTTCTTTCCAGGAGCTTGTAAAGCAGACGTCTAATCAAGCAAAAATACCCCAACCGCTACGGCTGTCAAGCAGGGGTATGTGGCGGCAAAACTTCACAGCTCTGGTTCAGTAGGCTCAGTTTTGTGACCACGTTCGTGGTTAATTAAGAGCCAAGCGCATAAGGTAGCCAAGCCAAGCGCCTACGGCGAGAAATCTATACCGACAAACACATCGACGTACATATACGAGCAGAGCCTAGAGAGAGAGGTGAACTAGCCATTTGAACTGCAGCGCTTCTTTTAACGGACACAAGTGGGGTACGGCATATTCACGGCGATATAAAAAATCCAAAGGTACTGAGGTAAATTACTGGTAGTTAACAGACAGAGATGCGCGCATACGGGAAATTTTCGATTCCGCTGTGCGGTTAAAGCAGCCTGACTGCTGTCTGCATCGCCTTACGGCAAGTACGCAGCAATACTGGATTCTGTTTTAACCGACGCTGGGTCTTTCAATGCGTAGCATTCTTTGATGAGTACCCCCACAGCCAGGATAGTATAACGCTCTGCATTTCCACAAAAATGCAGATATCGCGGAAGTTCTCCCTGTAATCACTACAATATATATCGTAAACGGAGATAATCGGTCGCACGAAATTTTGAAAAACTAAAAAATACAAAAATACAAAAAAATACGGAAAATGGCGAAACGTGTAACGCCCTTCATTGCCACAATAATGCGGAATCCGCGAAAGTTCCTCCTGTACTCGTTATAATAGCGTAAATCGAGATAATTGGTCGAACGAAATTTTTCGGAGATCCGCCTTCAGTGATCACAAGCTTCATCCACCCGAAGGCGTATCAGCGGCTGCTGTTGCTGTTTGGAGCGGGGCAGTTTAAGCCACCTTTTAAGCAGTCGGCTGACTCACTCCTAAGCGAAGCTCTTCTGATGAACGGGTAACAAGCTTACGGCACTTTTTCGCTTCGCGGCTGAAACGCCAAAACAAAAAGAACCAGGGCAAGGCTGTTTGTTTACGATTGCGGTTGCCAACCAGCCTGGCAAAAAGACAGGGTCGAGGTGCCGGTTCACACGCTTCCTTGCGTCCACAGGAAGACCGGTAGGTTTCGGGATAACGGTATACAAGCAAGCAACGGACTACGAAACGACGAGCAGGGAAGATTACCGTTGCGTCGCGTCATGCCGCCGTCTGTCCCCCGGTCCGCAACACTTCAGAAGCAATCCACAGACCCGCCGGGACGTGAGCTACTCACTGAGCCACTGTGTCGTCATCGCCATAAAGCGAGCATCCTGCCCGCACGCACACGTACGAGCCCGGAGAACGTACTTCTGAAATGGGAGTCTGCGCGCGTCTGCCCAAACAATGCGAGCTGCTGATAGCCGAACGCCGCCGTTATCGCTGCTGGACCCGTTGTTGCCCGCGCCCGATAAGCAGCCCGGAGTCTACATGACCGTCGCCTCCAAACGTAAGACCCCTGAACGCTCGGAGCATGCTAATGCTCTTTTCCGTTTGTCCTCTTGCCTCATCAGTGACCACTTTGTAACACCATATTTTCAACGCATTGGCCAAAAGAAGCTTCGCTAGCTAAGCCTCGTTTATCCGTTTAGCGCAATGTGGAACATTGTTCTTGTCGGTGGTGACGAGCAGATTGGCTGCACTCTTCTGGATGTGTTGAACGGGAGGATACGAGCTGAGAAGGGCGAACCTTGAATTTGTAGTTTTGACCGTCAAAAGAGGGGAATTCCTGGACCGAACGGCGACTTTACGAGCGACGGGCGTTGCGCTTGCGGAGACTTTATTTGCAGAACCTCGTTGTATTTGCTCTCGGTTCGGCAGCCAGCCTCATTTTTGGTAGGTGTGCTTCGGTGAAAGAGAACAGAACGGGAGCAGCGGAGGCACCCGGAGCGAATTCCGCGATGGCATAATCTGTATCGGTGGAACGTGACCACCAGTTAGACATAAATAAAAGGGCATTTTTCGACTAAATGGCTGCATCGGAATGTGCACTTCGCGCTCACACACTATACCGCATTAAAATTGTCCGAAGTCATTCGTAATGCATTCATCCCTCTATATTCATTCCTTTCTCTTTTTGTCGCTCCTACCCTTGCCTCAGTGGGAAGTAATAGGCCGAAGGTCAGTCTGTCAGGACGACCTCATCTCCTTCGAATGAACTTTTACTCTCTCTCTCTCTCTCTCTCTCTCTCTCCTGCGACAATATTCAACGATATTCTTTGAATACGCGAGTTACGAGGAGTGATAAGGTTTGTAACTACTCCTTATACTGTTCTCTTCGAATGCGGCAGTGACGAGTTTGCCGGGAAAGTGAGGACGAATGTGCGCTCCATTCTGGAATGCGCTATCAAAGTGCGCTGCACATCAACAAGCGTACTTCACTGCTAAACTGTAACAGTTAAAAAACGTGGCTCTCTGGTTTACTTGCTCGAAATTCTAAAGGCATGATAGCCTAACCCCAGTGCGCAACCAAGCTCTGATATGCCCTACGTTCTTTAGTACAGGGGCATAAATGCAGATAAACAAGCAGTAGTAGTATGTACGTTTTAATGGTGCAGTGCATCTAAAATAAAAGAGAACAAAAATAAGTTATTTGTGGTGGTCGTATGTCCATGTTTTCTGAGCAAAATATTATTGACGTGGGCGCGAGTGCGTTCCGTACTCGCTAAAAAGTACCTTAGTACTAGTACCTGAGTGTACTAGTGTACACTCAGGTTCCCTGATCTAAGGCGTAAAAATGGTCAGGGTGATGAGAAAACGACAGTAGTATTTTCTGAAACACTTAGGTGAGTAGTACCTATAGGTCACCTTTAGAGTCGGCACACAGGTTGTACCACTCCGATTTACAAATCAAGTGACCGATCAATCCCATCTAATTGTAGACCGGTCTCCTTGACCAGTATTCCAGGTACATTACTTTAACATGTAATATGTTCCGCAGTTTAAAAAATATCCTAATTTTACACAAATTTTTCTTAAATAGTCAGCATGGATTCCAGCATAACGCTCTGTGAAACAGAAATATTTGTACTCACTGCTGATGTTCGGCACGCTGTTCACGACTCGCTAAAAATGCATGCCATACTCATTGACTTCAAGAAACCATTTGAAAAAGTTCCCCACACTCGCCTATTGAAGAAACTTAGCCGTCTTAACATACACACTGAAAATAATTATGTATATCAAGTTTTTTAACCTATCAATGCCAATTTATTTCCGTAAGAAATCAGTTTTAGGCTTTAACACGAGTAAATCGTGGAGTTCCTTCAGGGGTCCGTACTAGGACCAACTTTATTTCTCATTTAGATAAACGACATCGGTAAGCGACCTGTGTTAAGCAGTTCTACTATTTGCGAGTGATTGCGTTCTCTATAGAAACATTAATGCCTCTTAAGGTGCTAATATTTACCAGGCCGACCTAAACAAAAATTTTCTTTGGTGCGAGCAATGAAAAATGGTATTTTACGTTTTTAAAACAAGAAGAATTGCATTTAATAAAGCTAGTAACGTTCATTTGAGTTCGCATTCCATGGATAAGATGTGTATAAAAATCTAACTACGTTTACATATTTGGGCGCCCATTTAACTTCGAGCATCACACAGAATAATCACAGTGAGGAAGTAATTTCGAAGGCTAATAAAACACATGTATTCATTGTGTAATTTGTATTTAGCAAACCAGTCTATTAAGCATTAGCTTATACAGACAGCTCTAGTTCGTTCAATGGTATAATACGCTTCCATAATACGGAACGCAAGCCAGACACACCCAATAAACAAGCTTGAATGATTACAAAATAAAGCAGCGCGATTCATCCCTAAGAACTACCATAGAATACCCAGCATCACGGCTATCAAAGAATCCGTCCAATTAGCCACTCTAGGAAAACGACGTCCGCTAGAACTGCTTTCTCGCTTCCGCAGTGTCACATATCCCGTCGTGATCTACTGCCTTTCTCATCAACCTCCGCACCAAATTTTTCTGCGCCTCCAGCATCCCTTCAAAGTCCTCCCTCGTGTTTGCGAGGACAAATCTTCTTCAACAATCCCAGCTCTTTCTAGGTATTTAACGTTACAAAAGGCTGCCAAAGAAATTGCTTCTATTTCTGACAACGACTCGTCTGTTAGCCATTTGAAGCGCAGGCTAGGTGCCTATGCCTAGTGCAAATAAAATTTTGTGATGAGTACAAGGCTGGGAGTTATACATTAGCACGTTTTGTACTTCTTGCACTGAGTGTGCTTTCATTTTTTCTTCTGTTTTTGTTATGTTATGTAATCTCTACTAGGATGTTCTGATATCTCGTCTCTTCCAATTGTATTTTAATGCCTGAATGATCTTGCTGTTACCCCCCCCCCCCATGCAACGTCCGCAAGGGGCTTTAGGGTGCCTGAATGAAAAAAAAAAGTGCACGCTTGCACAAATTTCTGTTGTCTACCCTCGTAGCTCTCGCACTCTAATTAATGAGGGGCTCCTTATAAACTGTTGTCCAATACATCACCTCTGTTACGTCCTTCTGTGTGGTATATGTATCATTACGCTGAGAGTAACAGCAGCAGCAACTGTCGGGTATAAGCCGGGGCTTAAGCCTAACGTTTCGCTTTGAGACCTTACGGCGAAAACGTGGTGCCCGTAGCCTGACATACAACTAATGCTTGCTTCTATAGACCTTAAAGTGTGACGTTAGGCCTACCGTCCTATGTTTACAGTGGGAGCTAGTTGATCCTTACGACGTGCTAATCAACGATTGCACGCCGAGCTGCGGTTAGCGGTTGCCGACATTATGACCTCAAATCGTGGCGTTAGGCCTAACGCCGAACCGTCAAATTCCTACGCAGCATACGCCCTCTGCTTCGCAAGGCTACAAAATACGGGAGGCTTCACGAATGTGGCTACAACCCGCACACGCAAAATTTCTCGAGGTAGACCAACAGTGCTTTCGCAGTTCTGTGGGTTAGGGGAGATTGCTAAGTGCTTCCAGGTTCAGTTGATGCTGCACAAACTTAGCTAACTGCAACCTCATATTCGAAGGCGTATACGTATACCCTTTTACTGAGTGTGGTCGTTCTGTAGATTGCACTTTCATGTTCCTGCACCCTGCAGGTCTTACGATGGTTGCGGTAACTCCCCTGGAAGTTTTTTTTTTTTAACCTACCATCCGTTCCTAAAGAAATTTGAGAGAAGCGCGAAAACTAAAATTGCGTCTAACCTACGGTGAAAAGTGCGTTCAATCGACCGTAAAACCTTCAAAACCCAAATCGCAAGCGAAGAACAAACCCATAAGAGTATTTTTCGCGCACTAAGTAAACGCATGTACGACCATCTAAATGTATACCGATACGTGGGGTATTATAAGATAAAGGCATACTATTGTTCACTCCTTCTTCTTGATCGATGCTGTATATTGTTTCATCTTGCAACCGTTCTTTTTTCCCCGATTTTAAAAGTAACCTTTTTGACACAATGGAAGCCGGTTTCACGCACACGCTGTGTGTCCAGAGATCTTACTAGAGCTTTTTGGTAGACCAACCGGTCTGTGGTGAAATGCATTTTTTTTTTGCCGGATTGCATCAGCTCCCACTAAGAAAGCTTTCGCTTTAAAAGTTTGAAATTCCGAATAGATTCCCTAACAGCTATCCTGACTCCTGAGAAGTGATCATCTGACACTTGCATTTCCATGCAAACCGTAATAAAGGCGCGAAACATTCTCGCTCAGTACCGTATAGCTATCCGCAACATGAAATGCTTACCTGAGCCACGCTTTATTTCCTTTTTCGGTCGAGAAGAACGTAGGCGTTTCTCTGTAGTGGGCGCATACGCGTGTTTTCACTTTTTGATGACAGCAGGATCTCTGACTATAAACGTTTCGAGCAAAAATAAAATGGCGGCAAAAAAGGCGGGTAATTTTCTTCCTCCGGGTTTTGCCGTGCGTCGTCGCACTTCGCTCCCGACGTGCCGCAGTGAGACGGGATCACTCGGTGCACACGAAGCACGTAGGGAAGGCTCGAATGTGGGACGGTGTTGCAGCACGAATCGTTTCTTCGTGCAACGCGCATGCGGTACTTGAATCTCACCGGCGGAGACACGCATCCGCGCTGACACAAACGGAGCATTTCACACACAAACATGGGCAGAATCCATCGTCAGCTCTGGCGCCAAGATCACGGGCTGGTGTTTGCTAGAGACACCAGAAACAGAGGCACGGTCTTGTCATCAAAGGAAGTCGCAGCCGCGCGGGCACGGATGGTCAAGGCCGAGGCACCAATCGCACCATAGCGCTTTTCTCCTCGAGGTGAGGTCAGCACTGCCGCACTGGGACCTCACTAAAAAGACAGAGTGTTGCAAGGATCGAACAACACACCTAAAGCCGCTGCAGTTTCGATGTAGATCAAAGGGCGGCAAGGTGGCGTCTTCGCGTAGCTGTCCGCTAAAGGGAGTCTCATTCACCGGTACGTTTCCAGGACCCGGTGAGGTCTTGGGTCTTGGAAGTCGCCGACACAGTTTTGGACGACGAAGACACCCCGAAGACCGGCACGCGGTCGACGAAAGTCCCAGAAGCGAACTTGCACCCCGGTCGAGCCCGCTTTTCCCAGAACGGTACACACAGCGGTAAGCAGGCGCGTTCGGTGGACGCAATGTAAACATCCCTCCGCGCGCGGCGACTTGCAACAGCGGGCGTCCGCCTCCGCGCGCGCGGCTGGAGCTTATCCGCGTCTGCCGGCGTCACGCACGCGCACGCAGGATCCGCGCGGCAGCAGCGTTAGCAGCGTCTCGGAGGAAACGGAAACGGAAGCAGCGATTAGGAGAGGGGGTCGCCGAGGGGGAAGGAGCGAGAAAGGAGGCGGGGCGGCAAAATCAAGCAGCTCCGAGGACGCGCGCAGGCCGAGTGAAAACAACGTCTCTGCGAACGCGGCCGTCCTTGTGAGAGGCGCCGGAAGTTTCAGTGTTCTGCCCTGCGACTATATAGACATCTGAATTGGAAGCATTGAAGCCGGCTTTTAGGAGCCCGTTATAGGGGCGAAGCACCTTAGGACCTCGCTTTGTCCGGGGCTTGGCGTCCGTCTACACAGTGTTGCGCATGCGCGAGGAGCATTGGATTGGATTGGATTGGATTGGATTGGATTGGATTAAATTGAATTGTATTGTATTTACTGTTGTATTTACTGTATTTACTGGATCCAGTAATTGTATTTACTGGATTGGATTGGAATTGTATTTACTGTACACACGCGTTGTCACTCATTTACATTCGCGAGTGGGCAATGCCATGGGTGATTTACGGTAAGAACGATCCCCAGTGCTTCTCCCACTCGTCATGATTGACTTCGTGGAAGTGCGTGAATTTTTTTGTGTGTGCATATTATGACGTGTACGTACCCTCTCATCGCCTCGGAGAGCAGACGTCACCTTTGGTGGCACGTCCGCGCGGGCATACCATCACCATGAATGCTCAAATTTACAAAAATACAGGAGTCACATAAAGATAACATCTGTTAAATTATGATCACCGCCCTTTGCATTATTTTGAGCAGTACGACTGTGCAGTACTAGAAACGTTGCAATATTCAATGTGGATACTCAGTGTGAACTAGAACCGTTGAAGATGGGGATAAGCCTGAAAATGATAAAGCCTGATATAATTATCGTTAATAGAAAAGACAAGGAGGGGTAGCTGCGACGAACAATGCGAAAATGATTTTGCTAACAATTGTTAGTTATGGAGAAAAGTCACTAACAAGTGCGGAGGACAGACAAAAAAAAATCAGTGGCGTTTCAATCCAGCCACTGCTGCGACAAAGAATGAAAAATACTCCTGCATAGCGCTGGTTTCTCCGGGATAGTACACATGATGGCAGATGACGTCGAAATATTGTTGATAGAAGATATTTATTAAAACATTTGACTGCAGTTGACATCAATTAAATTGAAGCCCTCCATTTTTTTATGGCACGTATTTCTATTTTGACAATCCTCGATGCCTTCATTGGATTGCACACAGCAGCCGCCAGAAACGTCCCTCAGACACAGTGACGTTCTAGCACTCCCCACATGCTTCGCGCAGTTTTTCGCAATAAAAAAAATGAAAGCTAGCGTGTTGATGTGGGTTTCGGAGGGTAATATTTCGAATAATAAATTTCGATGCTTCCAAAAAATAATTGGCTTTAACTGACATTAAAATCGGCTGCGCGCGCACTTTGGAGTACAGGCTCCGGATTAGTTGCCTGCTTTGCACTGTTGTCATTGTGTACATCTTTTTAGTTTTTTGTACGGTTGAAGTGCCTGATTGTTGCATTGGTTGTAATCAAAAGTTGTTCCCTTTTTTTTTCTGCCCTTATATGGGATTGGATAATTGATCTTTTTTGCGTTTAATTTATTCTGTAAAGAAACTTGTTAACAATTGTTTCTCTAAAAAATGTACCACTCCCTCTCCAATTCGGACCCTAGAAGCTTCTAAATGGTCAGGACCTAGAAGCTTTAGTATGTCATGTTCTGTCTGTAGTTTTGCTCAACTTTCATGCCCTAATATGTTTGTACCGAAGAAACCATCAAAATAACGCAACTCCTGACACTTTGCCGAAACAGGTGGCATAACCTACTATTTAAGAGCGAGAACCTACCATACTCGGGTACAACTTAAAGACGGCAACGGGAGTTGCCGCTGTGCCTCATCACCGCAGCCGGATGTTACTCCGCGCGGCGCAAGTAGTGCGTTACTGGGAATACTATGAACATCCTGTTATAAATGGGCCAAGGACCACGCAGGCGGATACGGACGCTGTTTAACACGTTCAAGATATTGTTACGGACGCAAGCAGAAGGGGACGCTGGCGCATAGCTCCAGGGGATCCACGCCGACGACGATGAAGCAGTGTCTTGCACGGGCTCAGCTCGAGCTGTCATGGCCGCTCGTACATAGTTCATCCATGTAAATACATCGCTGCTCCATCGTCCACTACTCGTCTCATATTTGCCTTGTCACCACGTAGCAATATATTTAACTAGGTGAAGGACAAGCACACGACGGGAGTATAATAGACGATGGGGAAAGGCACAACACAGTCTGCAGATGCTCAATATCATCTGGCAGTTCGGAAGGTCCGAGAGCAGCATGCCCAATAGGCAAGTCAGCTCACGTTCCGTCGTGACGCGTTTCTAGCCGCTCCAACAGCCCGAACGGCGGCGCACAACAGCCAGCCCGGAGCGGCAGCAATCGGCGCACCAGCCCCACGATGACGGCGCCCAGACGCGCTCTCGAGTCTTGGCGGAGGGTAGCGATGGTCTTCTTCAAGGTGGCCCGTGGACCAGGCGTCCCACGGGGTCGTTTCCACGGAACCTCGCTCTCTTCCGCCGCTTGGCTTCCAGCCGTTCTCGTTGTTGTTGTTGTTGTTGTTGTTGTTGATGATGATGATGATGGTGATGATGATGATGATGTCCTCAAAGATTTTGGCACGTACCCACAAGGGGGTACGTGCTAAATCGGTTGTTAAATACGTGGAGACTCCAAAATACTAAATTATTTCCGGAAAGAGGCTGTAAAAGTAAACTTAGTTCTGAATAAAACCCGAATAACCCATTAATTAGCACCATTCAGCAATTCAAAAGACCTGAAGCAGAAAGAAAATCTTGAATGCAATTATATATTTCCCTCTTTGCGAACCACAAATTTGATGCGCCAATTAATAATATAAGTGGAATCGAAAAAGTCAACCCCAAACGCTCAATTGGGCCCTTCAAAAGCAGTTGTATAGCTGTTGAGAAACGGCGGCAGTCGAGAAAAAAAATGTTCAATTGTTTCAGGGACCTGGCACCACACACATAGTTCCCGCTTCCGCGACCGCTCACGCGCGGCTCCTCTCCCTAGTCATCTTCGCTGTCTCAACTGCGCGGTCAAACTCTCGCGTGGCCATTCACCACACATCCATGGCACAAGCCGTCTTCGCGATTTTTTGGACTTAATATGCTTATAAACTACTGCAGCGATGACAAATAAATTACGTGAGTAAAGGCAGACGATATCACGCACCCAAAGCACAAAGCCTTTCAAAACGCGCGCCCCCGTTGAGATCCGGGTCCGTCGCTTAGGCGGAGTGATACCGTACTAAGCTATTGCCCATCTTAGCCTGTTCCGAATATACGTTTTTGTCCATTACAAGCTGTGAGAGCTCATCGGGAAATATTTTGTTGCCAACCCGTATTTTCAGTTTACATGCTCATATCTCACACTTCAAGGAATTGAAACGTAGGCCTATCCAAACAAACTGTGTCTTGCACCGATTACGTCTAAATGTTGCTTTTACTTGAAGCTTTTTATTTAAAATAGGCTCCGCGGATTCACCTTTGTGGTTGGTGTGCTCTACAAGAAAGTAGATGAGGCATCTTGTGCTACGGTCCACAATATTCTACAAAACGAGAAGAAGCAAAAAGAACTCTTGTACGACTGCTGCGAGGAAACGCCTTAGAAGTTTGTTACCTTCTTGGTCCATGGCGTAATCATGCTGACGCGGCGCTAGAGACAAAGGCTCTTTTGACTTTGCTGACTGACTCAGGACTGGCCGAGGTGCTATAACGGTTAAGTCATGTCTTTATCCTGATATTGTATTTTTCTACGCTCATTATATATTTAACTTTATTCTCCCTTATAGTAATTATTTCTATGTACTTCTACCCCCTTTCTTTTTTTGCCTCACTATGTTCGCCCCCTTCTGAAGTAGCAAGCACCGTCGTTCGTGTGGCTAGCCTCTTCAGCGTTCTTTAAAGCTTTCTCTTTATCTCCATGTCCAAATACAGGCGATGGCCCACGAAGACAACTATTAAACACCGCCGTAGCAACTTTTCAAACCAGTGAAAAAAGTGTAATTCACTTTCTGCATATGGTACGAACGTCGCGCAAATGAATTCCGTTTTCGCGCCAAAATGTATACGCTATAATGCTCCTACTGCTGATCGAACGGGAGAAAAGTATTTACACATTTCAGCCGACCTCATCGTTTTCCTGCATGGCGTCTTCAGGGTAGCGCAGGAGAGCCGTAAAAGCGGATGAGCACATTCAGACGCTTGGGTTTACAGAAAAAAAAACATTATTTTATTGAAAAAGCACTAAAAGGCCAATTGAACGAAAAGGCGGTGTCAGTGTTGGCGCAGTCGTTGGCGTCGGAAGCCATGAACTGCCTCCTAACCCGCATGTCGGGGGAGCGTTCCATAGCACGTGACGCTCCATAGAACGAGCTGAAGGAACGGGGATCGACGACTCCAGTATACTGCAGTTTAGGGGAGCAAAACAACGCAGCCAAACGACTGACAGGTAGGCAGCGAAATTCACCACCGTCATCAACTCCGATCCGGTTCCAGGAACGAGCAGCGACGCAACGCACAGGAAACAGATCGAAGTCATAAAAAAAATGACGGAAGCTCGCAAAATAGCGCGTAAGACTTGAAGCTATACCGAAGCTGAACGCAACCTTTACAATCATCACAAAGGTTTAAGTCCACGATTGCAGCGATTTGCTTCTTCTTCGCTGCCGCAACGGCCTTTACTCCATCATTGTTCCTAAAAGTTTGAGCTTCTTTTATTTTTTTTTTTGGAAGAGATAATCATTGGACATCACCATGAAGGGGCGTGTCTTTCTCGTTAAGAGCAAGTGTTGCCACGATTACGGTGAACGCTGGAGTTTTCTTTTTTTTTTTTGCCAATGTTGGAAATCTCCCGAAGTGGATATTCTGCTTGACGAACGTGTGCAGGAGACGCTTGGCGGTCGCCAAGAGGCACGCACACACGAGCACTCGGCATTTTCTTCGTTTTTCTAGCGTAAGCTACACTGGCCGAGGTTGAGCAGTTTCGCGTGTGCAGTGAAAGGCCGTTCTGCGCAAGCGCGAGGGACATTGGATTGAATTGGCTTGACTTGGCTTAGCTTGGATTTGGATTGGATTGGATTGGATTAAAGTGGATTGTGTTGGATTGTGTTGCGCATAGCCGCGGCAGACGCACTGGCGCCGGCGCGTGCCCAGGTGTGCACCTCAATTGCGCAGCAGCCAAGTCTGACGCTGCACCGGAGTCGCTTGATAGCCGTTTCGCGTGGCTCGTGAAGAGCCGTGCTGAGCATGCCCGAAGAGCAGTGACTGGACTGGACTGGACTAGACTGGATAAGACTGGATTTGGACTGGATTGTTGAACATTAGCTCACGCTACGTATATCCTGGCATAGCAGAGCTAAGCCACTACTATTTTTTTTAACTGCCGAACGGTGGCCGCAGACTTGGCCAATCTCCCCAAGTGGGTACGCTTGGGCTGACGAACTTGCGCAGGGGACGCCGGGTGGTAGTCGCGAGGCATGCACACTAGAGCGCTGGCATTTTGTTGGTTTTGTTAACTGCCGGGCGGTCGCCGCAACGCCCGCGCTCACGTGCACGCGCTCGGAAATTCCCCGGTATTTTTAATTGCGGACGCACAATATTACCATTTGCTAAAGAGCTGCGCTGTTAAAACGCTAAGACGGAATGAGATCACGAAGCAAGCGGCAAGACGACAAATCCCTGCTACAACGCGAAGCGGACGGAAAGCGTCGCGATACTCCATGGCCGCTTTCGTGCTGCCGCGGATGGCGACAGTGGTAATGACATTTTTCAGTCACATTATGGGCTTCTTTCCCGCCAATGCAACTTTGCTTGCGCCTTGAGTCACATTTTGGAGAGCGGTAACAAAAAAATTGGCCGCGTATCTGCTCCTTTCGTTGCAAATGTCGTCAAAAGACGATAGTCTTTATCGGCTATTGCGAAGTAAATGCCTCCCTTCGCTTTGCCGCTCACCTCTCATGTTGTTCCTCTTGCGTCGCGCTCCTCCCAAGGTAAAGACGCCAAAGGTTTGCTTAAATCAATTTAAATTTCCCGCGTTCCACTGCTCCAAACCGGGTGTCTCGATGCGAACGCTGCTGTACGGCGGAGACGCGCGTTAATCGAGGCGCCCTACTTCAACGTTTATAGAACCATGCACGTTTCCCTACTCCACGTGCGTTGCAAGCAGAACGTGGAACCTATCTAGTGGAACCTTGCGTAACTGTTGCCGGTTGATTTCTTAAAATGGCGCAAGAAGCTATAGTGGCGCGGGCGACAGTAGGCGACGGCGAAGTGAATTCTTTTTCTGCAGTTGATGAAGTATTTAATTTCGCAAAAGCAAGCATGTTTGATTTTTTTATAAAGGAACACTGCAAATATCACTTCTGTATTGATTTGCTGTCTCATATTTGCGTAATGTCTTGTTCTTCTTCAACAATGTTGACAAGTATGAACCTTACACCGGACATAGACGGGCAGATTTAGCTGTGACTATATAAGACTAATGGCCAGGCATTGTTTTGCTTTGGCCGGGTGGCTGAATCGAGTCACAGACAGACAGACGGACAGACATACAGACACACAGACAGACCAAAATTTCTGGGTTTAAGGAGCCCAAGAAAGACTATCGTCTTTAATAACTGTAGCTACAGGCGCCACTTTGCGGCCGCAGCCAACGACTCGTTGTCCCCGCCGGTACGAGCCCCGTCCCCGCAGCGAACCATTACTGTATGCTCGCCCTGCATTCCCGGACCTTGACTGTTTCGCGCTTCTTGAACTCTTTCCCGTTTGCTATGCCGCACTCTCGCTAATGTCTACCTTGTTCTCTAGCTTTGTTTTGTTCCCTCTTATTCTTTAGTGGTCTCTGTTTGTTATGTGTGTCCTTATGTGAGTTCCGGGTATTATAAAACCTAGTCTCGTTTCCAAAGTTCTTCTCTAGTAATTATTATTGTCCCACCGAACCTGACACCCACTGGTCGAGGCAGGTAACGAGGGGGAAAGGGTTAAATGAGCATGTGATGCTGCACTGTGGCCATTTCTCTAGTGCGGGTAGTGTGTTGCGAGATATAGTGATGGATGGGTATATTGAAGTATGGCGGTAGAGCTTCAGTTTTGTAGTTGGCGCCAAAGGCCTAGTGTTCTAGCGTCACTAAATAAAGGTTTCTTAGAGTATCGGCACTCTTTTCTCTCATTGTTATGTGCCGCCAGGATTTTCATTGATCGATCGGCAACAAGTAATATTCATTTACATATGGGCGCAGCCATTTTGTTTCTGACCGCCTCGCCTTTCTCTCTCTCTCTCTCTCTTTGCTGCGCGAACGCTGGAGCGGCCAGTCACACTCCGCCCGTCACAACCGGTGGCGGTTTTGTTGGGAGAGATGGCAACACTGCAAGCCAGAAACAAAATGGCCCCCAGACGCTTCCGGGTGCAAGAAGTGGCGGTAGTCTGAAGCGAAGCTTATTTACTGACACTAGTGTTCCCGTTACACCGGTAGGAATGTGCAGGCGGGGGATATATTGGTGGCGGGAGAGGTGGTAATGGTCAGTGATGTCAGTGTATACGTGAGTCACGGGCTCATGTGGCTCCATGGGAGGCAGTGCTGTCATCACAGGACCGAGAGACAAGAGCTCGGGATGCGGTGTGTGCCGCTTCCCTTCCTCCGAGCGTCATCATTACCATTAATATCTAATTACTGAGAGAAAAAAGCCACCTAGAGCAGTGTGTGGGAGCTCTTGCAACATCGGACCTAGAGCTTCAGAGGGAACTAATTCAAGGCTCTTCAGGTGGCAATAGGCAATGCAGTCCTGAAATGAGGACTCCAGTCTCCAACCATCGCTCTGCAGTGAAAATCTATGACTTTCTTTTCGTTTCCCACACACACTTCCTTTTGTTGCACAAGAGGGCACACGCGGCTGAGCGCTGTCGTCTTGTCGTCTGCGCTGTGGTTCAACATGCATCACCGAGTCACTGAACTTTTCACGTGACTTTCTTTTGTTTCCCTTGGAGCCATATCCGTTTTACGGGCTTAGCAGGTGCCCTTAGATAGAGTATTTGATGGTACTGAGGTAAGGTTTGGTGTCTGGCATAATTTGGAACGGCCCTTTTCAAATCTGAGAACAGGAATCGGGGGTTTGGCCTATGCGTGAGTGCAAGGGTTATTGTCGCCTCTTCTGCCACGCTAGGGTGAAAGGTTGTGATGGTGAGAGTCGTGAGTTGAGGGAATTAGGGGACTGAACGACTAACAGGGCAAACTTTTATACATGACTGCATCAAAATGTCTGCAGCGTGCCTGTTTCATGTGGGCCTTAATGCACGGGCTCGTTGAGCCCTTCTCTCGGCATGATATCGTCGGTGCCGGTTGGGAGGAAGGGGCCGTATACAGTGAAATCTCGTTGATACGTTTTTTACGGTGACCATCCGAAAATCATACATCCAAATAGGTTTTAAAAAGAAGTAAAATATGCATGCTCCATCAGCCACTCACTTTTGTGGAGCAACATTGAGTAACTGCTCAATTGGGGCTGACCTTTCTTCTTTTTCAGAAGTCCAGGAGAAAATTCTTCTAAAACGGCCAAAAAGAAGCCGCCGGTATGCGTTGCTTCGGCAGACACTGCCTTGTACGACAATCCGCGTCGTGCCGTAGATCGGCGAAGGCAGCCTCCGTGTGCTTGAAAATTTTGAATGCTTAAGGGGATCGCGACGTTGTCAGCTGTTTCGCGTAGTACTGACCCGTCCAAGTTCACTCCTGTCGCTCTAACTTCCTTGAACTATGTAAGCAGGATGTTTCCAATTTACTCATGCTTCGCACCTCACGTTTGTTTTACACCAGGTTCAAAAACGTGCAGCTTCTCTAGAAGTTAGAAGTTACTCTTGCTGACTGTCAATGCTCATTGAGCGTTGACAGTGGCAAAGCGAGCTCGCTTGCCAATTCCGCGCACTTCCTCTTCGGGTTCTCTTCGAATTGGCGTGCGATTTCCACTGGCGCCTTGCATTTCTTTGACGTTGTACAAGCCTGGAAACAAGTCCGCGCATAGCAACAAGGCAAAAACAGAACATATCACTGTGCGGGAAGCATGGGTCATGGGAGGAGCCGGGAAGGGAAGCCGCGCCTGCCGCGAGCATTGCGCGCCTCCTTCCTTGAATATGACACGATTTGCTACATGGCGGGGTGCATCCCTCGACTTATCGTCAGCCTTGCACGAAGAGGCCACGCATTGCAGCAATGTTTTTTTGCTGCAGAACCGGTGCTTCCGCTCCCCCAGTGTCTCTGTAGCGTGCAGGTCGTGGCTTGTTGGAATGAGGTTCGAGCGAGTGTACCAAAGAATAAACGTAAGATTACTAGAAATGTCGGTCGAGATCCGCTTTCGCGATCGTAATATCCAATTTTTAGACAAAAATGTGATCGTAATAAACGCATAAAAATGCATTGTTTCTAAGGGATGTTGGTCGGGAACGAAAAGAAGAACGTATTAGGCCGAAAAACGTATATGCCGAATCGTATCAACGAGATTGAACTGCAATGTGTAGAGGACGCCACCTGTTGACTGGAGTAACTGGGAGGTGGCGCCCCCACTCTGTATAAAGGCATTGGTGGGGATTAAACGGGGCTTCTTTGCTGTTCGTGAACTGTGCGTGGTTGCGTCATTCTTCGCGGGCTTCACGCCCACATTCGGCCCGGCTAGCGGCGTCCGCGCCACCCGGGCGCGTCTCTACATGGTGTCAGAAGTGGGATCCTGCGACAACCGTGCAACATGCAGGATAACCCAGCCGCCGCCTCCGCCGTGACCGCCAGCTTCACGTTGCGAACCCCGCCGCAGTTCACTTTCGACAACCCAGCCCAATGGACCGCGTGGCTTCAACAATTCGAGGATTACTCCTTCGCCTCAGGGCTGTCCTCCGCCCCCGAAGAAACCAAGGTACGCACGCTCCTCTACTGTATGGGTCCCCAAGGTCGCGAGGTGCTTTCGTCTCTCATGTCAGACGCTGAGGCCTATCGCTCGTACTCCGGCGTGACAACGAGTCTTTCGGGATATTTTGTACACCCCGTCAACGAGGTATACGAATCGAGCAGGTTCCACAAGCGCACGCAAGAGGTAGGCGAGTCAGTCGATGCGTTTTTCACGGCGCTCCGAAATCTCGTGAAGAAATGCAACTACGCCTCTCGGGAAATTGACGACCGGCTGGTTCGGGACAGATTTATCGTAGGGTTGCTTGACTCTCGCTTGACCGACCAGCTCTGCCGCAATCCAAAGCTTACACTGGACGAGGCGCTCATCCAAGCTCGTCAGTACGAAGACGCTGAAAATGAGAAAAGGCGGCGTCAGGGGACAGACTTCGCACCAGACGCACTGAACGTCGACGCCGTTGCGAATAAGCAGTACCGAATGGCCGCCGCCTCAGCGCGCGAAACTGCACGAAGTAACGTCTGTCGGCCTCCCGAGTACCGCGCCGCCCCGAATTCGGCATGCGATTTTTGCGGCCACGCCCCTCATCCGCGATCTGAGTGCCCAGCACGGTGGGCCACATGTAACCACTGTCGCAAGAACGGACACTTCGCGGCGGTTTGCCGCTCGAATAGTACTAGGCGCTTAAGCCAAATCCAGCTCTGCGCCGTGGATGCAGCGCAAACAGAACGCCGGCACGTTGTTGTTCATGTCAACGGACGCCCCCTTCAATTCAAGGTGGATACTGGGGCGGACGTTTCGGTCGTACCTCCGAGCTTCGCGGGGTGCCCAGTAGACCTAGACAAACCCAATAATGAACAGTTGATGGGGCCGGGCCGCTGCCGCCTAAAGTTGCTCGGGACGTTTCCTGCTACCCTGTCGTGGCGAGGCCGGACGGTATGCAAAAAATTGTACGTCGTAGCAGACATTGACTCACCTCTGCTGGGTACTCGGCGGTAGTGGACCTGGGAGTTGTCCAGTTTGTTAACACCGTGGAAGACGCGGAAGCTCCGAACAGGCCCCCAACGTCCGACAAGGCCGCAGCTTCGCTGTTCTCAGGCCTTGGCGAGATGCCTGAAGAATACCACATTCGCATCAAGCCTGGAGCGGTTCCATTTTCTCTCAGCGTTCCTAGGCGCATCCCTATTCCCCTCGAAGGCGTAGTCAAGAAGGACTTAGACGCGATGGAAAGGGACGGGGTCATCCGGCGAGTCACTGTGCCAACCCCGTGGTGTGCTGGTATTGTGCTGGTACCCAAAGCGGATGGAGAGTACAGAATTTGTGTCGACCTCACGAAGTTGAACCAAGTAGTTCTCCGGGAGAGACACCTTATGCCCACGGTGGACCAGGTACTTGGGCGTCTTGGCAATGCCGCAGTCTTCTCGAAACTTGATGCAAAATCCGGGTTTCATCAAGTAAGGCTATCTGAAAGCTGTCAGGAACTGACTACATTCATAACCCCGTTTGGTCGCTACTGCTACCGCCGCCTGCCCTTCGGCATCACCTCCGCTCCCGAAGTGTTTCAGCGCCAAATGTCTCGGATTCTAGAGGGTCTGGAAGGATGTGTGAACATGGTAGATGACATTCTAGTATTCGGCAGGGACCGTTCGGAGCACGACAGCAGACTCCAAGCAGTCCTTCGCAAGTTAGAACAAGCGGGCATCACGTTGAATGCCTCGAAATGCTCCTTCGGGGTATCTTCCGTCAAGTTCCTTGGTGTAGTGGTAAGCGCCACTGGCATCTCGGCTGACCCCGACAAGGTATCTGCTATTGTGAACATGAAACCGCCGACAGATACGCAAGGCGTCCGTCGTTTCCTGGGCATGCTGAACCACATTGGAAGGTTTTTGCCGAACCTGTCTGCCGTCACTACACCGATTCGGCTCCTTTTGAACAAGAATGCGGTCTGGACCTGGGACCAAGCGCAAGCGACCTCTTTCGAGACATTGAAGAGAATGGTGGCATCTAATGCTTGTATGGCCAGCTACAATCCGGAGCTACCCACCCTTGTGTCGGCAGATGCCAGTTCGTTCGGGCTAGGCGCGGTTCTCTTGCAGGAGCAACAGACGGGAGAGCGACGGGCTGTCGCGTTCGCGTCAAGAGCACTGACTACTGCTGAGCAGCGGTACAGTCAAATTGAGAAGGAAGCGCTTGGTGTCTCTTGGGCCATCGAGAGGTTTGAGGAATTCCTGCGCGGACTCAGCTTTGTCGTTGAAACAGACCATCAGCCGCTCGTCAGGTTGCTTGGCTCCGCCGATCTTGACCTCATGCCCCCTCGCATCCAGAGATTTCGCATAAGGCTCATGCGATATCAGTTCACCGTCAAGTATGTTCCAGGGAAGTACCTGGCCACTGCAGACACCCTCTCTAGGGATCCTGAATGCTCTTCTACGTCCAAAGTGGACAGCACAGAAATTTTTGTGTCTATGGTCGTGGCAGCTCTTCCTTCAACCCTGGCCGTACGTCTTGAAGACTTCAGGTCTCACCAAACTTCAGACGGCGAGTGCTCAATGCTGAAAGCATACAGCATGAAGGGGTGGCCTCGACGAGACCGGCTGCCGCTCAACATGACACGTTACTGGGAGCACCGTGGGGACTTCACCATATGCGAGGACCTGCTGTTCATGGGCGGACGTCTAGTTGTGCCCGAAGCACTACGCAGAGACATCGTGAACCTGCTGCATGATGGTCATCAAGGCGTCAATCGATGCTTGGCGGTGGCCCGAGACTCTGTGTGGTGGCCCGGTCTCAACAGCCAGGTTAAAGCAGCCGTAGAGAACTGCCCAGCATGTGCCTCTACACGTGTCCAACGCTGTGAGCCCATGATTACGACCGAGACACCATCAGCTCCGTGGGAGAGGGTGGCCATAGACTTGTTTCATTTTGCTAATCAAGATTTCCTTGTGGTTGTAGACTACCGTTCTCGCTACCCAGAGGTCATCACACTCCGGTCCACTTCTGCGGACGCCGTTATTTCTGCAATCAAGAGCACGTTTGCCCGACACGGCATCCCGGTGACTGTAGTCAGCGACAATGGGCCACAGTTTTCCTGTAAAGCTTTCGAGGACTTTGGGAAGACCTACGGTTTCACACATGTCACGAGCAGTCCACGCTACCCGCAGTCCAACGGCGAAGCAGAGCGCATGGTTCGCACAATCAAGGAGTTGTTTCTGAAGGCCACAGACCCATTTCTGGCTCTGCTAGCATACCGTAACACTCCCGGGGTGTCTGGCTACAGCCCGGCTCAACTGCTCATGGGACGCTCTCCTGCGAACTCGTGTGCCAGCCACGGCTCAAAGCCTTGTTCTAGATTGGCCACAGGTGAAAGAATTCAATGACAGGGATGCCGCCCAGAGACGAAGACAACAGAGAGACTACAATAACCTACACGCAGCGCATGACCTTCGTGCTCTCGACGATGGGGAGGAAGTATGGGTACGCGACACGCGGTCAAGGGCGAGCGGTCCTAAGCCCAGCTCAGAGACCACGCTCGTACATCGTCCAGACGCCCAGTGGCATACTAGTGAGAAACCGCAGACACCTCGTCCCCTGCAGCAATCCTCAGTCAGCCCCCTCAGTTGACACGGGAAGCCCCAACCCTGCGGCCCCGACATCTGCGCCGTCTCCAGGACCACAGCGGGCAGCAACCGGTGACGCATCGGACACTCCAACTCCTGCACCTGCTGCAGGATCGCCAGGCCACCGGTGCACACGATACGGCCGGCGCGTGGTGCCACCTCGCAGACTGAATTTGTGAGACTCCTGCAAGGACTGTTTCTTGGTGGTGTTCTTTTGTAGCACTTGTGTTTGAGAGCTCCGGAAGGAGGGATGTAGAGGACGCCACCTGTTGTACTGGAGTAACTGGGAGGTGGCGCCCCCACTCTGTATAAAGGCATTGGTGGGGATTAAACGGGGCTTCTTTGCTGTTCGTGAACTGTGCGTGGTTGCGTCATTCTTCGCGGGCTTCACGCCCACATTCGGCCCGGCTAGCGGCGTCCGCGCCACCCGGGCGCGTCTCTACACAATGTTTTTTTTTTTTCCTGTAACGCTTTAGATAAATGATTCTGAGTCAGGGAACCAGTACGCAGGATGTCTAGGAGAACTCTGCCGGCTGCAGCTGCAGCGCGTCAGGCGGCCAAGTTGTCCCGTGCAATGTCCCTCCAAAGTTCTGCGTCCCTTCAGTAAGTCCTAACTCCGGAGCACACCCGTCAGTTGGCGCCGTTAGTCTGGCCAAGTGTTACATTCCTGGAGTTACCCCATATCCGCAGCGCTGTACTGAATAATGGTTACTAAAAAGGTTTGCATACTGTTTCCTCACGATATGGCGTGCTTGGCAAAGTCAACCCGTCTACTTTTTGTTGTAAAAGTAGGCTGCCAGGATGGTCTGCTTTTGTTGTCTATATAGCAACGTTATTTTTGTAGGCTGACCCGCAAACGAAGTCTACTTTTTCCACTTGCTTCGGTACGGCTTCGTGTTGAGGTCGAGTGTGGAAGCAAAGTTTCTAGACGTGTCTATGCTGCAGGGCGACACTAGCGACATATGTGCTGTTTCTTAACGCCATATGCTCATTGAGTGATTTTACGTGAGCGATAGGCGTCCGCAGCTGCCGCACTCCGCACCTGTGTTCGTCAAGGGTCGGACACATGAGCGGCAAAGCACGCGTTCCCGCACGCGTCTACGCCCCGAAAACCGGTTTGGCTAACGGATGACTCTGCCGGCTGCAGCTGCTACGCGTCATCCTCTCCCCCATCCTCTCCCCCAACCCTCTCCCCAACTCTCCCCCAATCTGTCATCCTCTCCCCCAACTCCAACACCAACAGGCGTTCCGTTTTCCACCCCCAGGTGTGACAATTTACGCCTGCTGGTGGTCTTTCCTTTCATTTTCCTTGACAATAAATTCATTCATTCATTCCGGATGACTCGCCACGCCGACCGCTCCCGCGTGCATCCAATCTGCTAGATATTTTGCCGCGCCGCGTCGGAAACCGGATCGCTCGGATGGACATATGTCCCCCGCTTCAGCCGTGCTCCTATGAAATCCGCAGAAACGACGTCATTAGCGCCAACCGTAACGACGACGGCGGCAGCGACAAGCGTGTGCATGTCTGCAGCGGGAATTGCGTTCAGCGATAACGGGAGTGTGGAAATGAGGCGTGCCAGTAGGCGCGTGGGCATAAAAAAAATTTCACCATCTTCCGGTAGGGGAGCCCTGAATAGTATGCGAAGCAGCCATAAGGTCGACTCAAGTTCCCATTAGCTTTCAGTTCGATCGCGGCGTTGCGGGAGGAGAATGAGAGGAGCGGAGCGCGGGCGCGCGTCATTTATACCGCGGAGCTACAGTGGCGCCCCCAGCGGAGTATGCAGCGGCTACCGTCGCGCCTCTAACCCTAAGCTGCTTCACATTATCACGCGCGGAGCCGCAGAATTCGTTGCGCAATCCCAGAGAAGAGAGGAGCTTCGGAGAGGAGAGGAGGAATGCCGGAAAGGATAGGAGTGTCCGAGAGGACAGCAGGAATGCCTCACATACCACTCAGTGTTCCCCTACGGGAAGATGACCACGGTGGTTGAACGCGAAGCTATCTCGTGATGGATTCTTTGTTTGGCCAATCCTAGGGGCATCCCGCCACAATCATCATCAGCGGTGCCTGGCCAGGCATGCGCAGTGGGGGTGTGGACGCCGCACAACGGCGCCCACACAACGGCGGAGGGAACAGGCTCGACCATAAGCTGCATCGCATCTAAAAAATTAGCAGTGGCTTAGCTCTGCTATGCCAGGATATGCGTAGCGTGAGCTATGGTTCAGCTGGTTATTCTTAGCTTTGCTGGTTGTGTGAATTAGCTTATCATCATGCTTACTGCTGCGAAAACGATTTCCAATCCAATCCAGTCAGTCCAGTCGCGGCGGCGTCGGCTCAGGCGCCCCAGCTGTGCGCCGTTTCGCCCTCCTTCTCCATGGCTATACTACACTGGCAAACGCCCCGCTATATTGCTGCGACGCACGAGCCATCGGTTCCACACCCGGCCACCCCTCGCATGATCATCAAGTGGACCGGACCGCCACGTGCCGCGCTTGCGCAGCACGGCTATCCAGGAGCCACGCGAAACTGCTCAACCTCTTAAGGCTGAAAGTTGGGCTAGTTGGTGTTGGCTTGGAACCATTTTACCAGCGAAAAACGCACAGGGACCTAGAAAGAAGTAGACGGGACACTCGCTAGATTTCTTTCTAGGTCCCTGTCCGTTTTTCGCTGGTAAAATGGTTCCATGCTCAACCCCGGCCAGTGTAGCTCACACTACAAAAAAAAAAAAAAAAAAAAAAAGAGGTCGCAGGATGGAAGCAAAGGCCGCCTCCAGGCAGTAAGGCTAATTAATTACTTCCGCGGTCGGCGCTCGCTCTCTGATCTTGCCTTCGCGCTTGGAGAGCGGGGATGGAGAATGCAGCAGCACCGTTTCGAAACGCTTCTTTGACCACGAAGTAACGCTGTCGCATCTCACATCTTACGAGCAAAACGCTGCCCTCTGCAAGTTGTCACATTTGAACACGATGTTTCCGAAAGGGCGAAACACATGAGCGGAAAGGGACGCGTGCGCGCGCGCGTCTGCCGCTTCGGGAAGGGTTTGGGTGCCGGACAACCCCCGGATCGATCGCACCGCGTGCATACCGCGCGCGTCCAACCTGCTGGATATTTCCTCCTGCTAGCGTCACTAAATAAAGGCTTTGAGAGTGTCGGCACTCTTTTCTCTCATTGTTATGTGCCGTCAGGATTTTCATTGGTCGGTCGGCGCCACGTGATATATGGACGCAGCCATTTTGTTTTTGGGCGGCTCTCCTCTCTCTCTCTCTCCCTGCTGCGCGGACGCCAGAGCAGCCGGTCGCACTCTGGCCGTCACAGCCGGCGGTGGTTTCGTTGGGAGAGATGGCAACACTGCAAGCCAGAAACAAAATGGCCTTCAGACGCTTCCGGGTGCACGAAGTGGTGGTACTCTTAAGCGTAGCTTATTTAGTGACGATATCTCCTGCCGCGCACGTCTGCCACGTGGGCAATTAGCTTCCTGGTTGCCGCAGCCAATGACAGCGCGGGGCGCGGGAACGTCATTGATGTCGTTGCGGGCGGGAAACGTGAGAGGGAGGTAGGACGCATCGATTCCCGCCTCTCTTGTCCCGAAGACGCGCCGCAGGCACACCCGCAGCACGTGTCACTGGGACTCCTCGATTTAGCAGTCCTGGGCGATCCGCGGGCAGTCCGAGGACTGCGTTCGGACCGGAAGTCCCATAGGAATACACGGGAAAATCAAGCACCGGATCGCGTCTCGGGCAGTCCGCCGACGACCCGGGTCTGATAATCGAGGAAGCCCTCTATTAAAGGCAATAGTCTTTCTTGAATTACTTAAACGCAGAAATTTTGGTCTGTCTGTATGTCTGTGACTCGATTCAGCCACCCGGCCAAAGTAAAACAGAAGCTGCGCAATAGTCTTATATACCCACAGCCAAATGTAAACGTCCAAGTCCGGTGAGACTATCCATACTTGTCAACATTGTTGAACAAGAACAAAACATTACGCAAATATGAGGCATAAAATCAATACATAAGTGATATTTGCAGTGTTCCTTTACTTGAGGATTCATGGATGCTTGATTTTATGAAATACTACATCCACTGCAGAAAAAAAAAAACTTACTCCGCACCACTATAGCTTCTGGTGGCATTTTGAGAAATCAAAAGGCAACAGTAACGAACGGTACCATTAGATAGGTTTCACGTTCCGCTTGTAACGCACGTGGAGTAGGGCAACGTGGTTCTAAAAACGTTATAGTAGGGTGCCTCGATTCATGCGCCTCTCCGCAGTAAATTGACGCAAGCAAACCTTTAGCGTGTTTATCTTGGGAGGAGCGTTACGGGAGAGGAGCAGCATGAGAGGTGAGCGGGAAAGCGAAGGGAGGCATTTACTTGGCAGGGGTGGTAGTGGACTATCGTCTTTCGTCGACATTTGCAATGAATGGAGGCAGAAACGCGGCCAATTTTTATGGATGGGCGTCAGTTAAAATTTTCAATCCGAGTTGAATCAGCTGGCTTTAAATGGTTAATCGGTTGGATACATGTTTAGGGGAAAAATGGTCAAAAATAGTACTTTTATTAATATTCCAAACAATAGCTTCAAAGTGAGGTCAAAGTGAGGTCATCATCGTGGTGCTGATGCGGGCGAGGCGCTTATCAGCGCCTTCGTCACTTTTCTAGGATGAGAAACATCCGCGCTCAAAGTAATTTCGGGAGCGCCTATTAATCGTGGTTCACTTATGACGCAGTTAGTTTATACAACGACCAAATGGTGCGGGCGCCCGCTCGCCGATGTTTGGGCCTGTGAAGGGGTGGGCGGCGTTAGGTTTCTTTCAGAGGTTTTGAGACAGGGAGTCGGGCATAGGCACACGCAGGGGATTATATTAGGAAGCCGAACGGACGGACATGGATACTACAGAAAGGACGATTTGCGCTACGGCACGGGACGGTTCACACACACACACACTGCACGCACGCACACGCGCACGCACACGCACGCACGGGGATAAATCAAACGTCCCACGTGGGACTTGCGTTTCAGCCGGGGCTGTCGGCTCATGCGGCGTCGCCTGGAAGTTCGTTGCGTGGACCCGTTGTCGCCCTCGTCGGCAAACTCAAACTGAGGGTCACGCCCTCACAGGGGCGGATCCAGGTTTTTCTGACGGCCAGCCGAAGTCAAGGCATCCCGGACTAGGGACGCCTTCCACGGGGCGACGCCCACACATCAGCCTCTGCTGGAGAAATAAAATTTTTTCTCTCTCTCTCTCTCTCTCTGACGAGGGGATCAGCTCCTATCAGTGATGATGATGATGATGATAAGGAGGACGAGGATAATAACCTTTTCTATTCACCGCAATTTAGTAAAGCCAAAACATAAATAAAAAACACAACTAGACGTTTTCTAGACATCTTCTAGACATCTTCATAACTAGACTACTTCTTGGGAGTGTAAATTCAAAAATTAAGGGGGGGAGGAGGTCAGGACATCCGGTACCCCCCCCTGGATACGCCAATGCGCCCACACCGGGCGCCGATCGGGATGCCGCGCCTGTTGTGCTGCGTCCGGAACTCGTCGTCTCACCCGGCACTGGCGTCTTCACTTCCGGGACTGCTCACGGCGACATACGTTCCATCCCAGATCTTCCGCCAGCCGCACAGCCGACTTCTTTCTCTCGCTGGGGCACTCCGGCACACATCCCGTTGGGGGTTGCCCAGGAGTCTTGCTGCTTGAGGGTTGTAACTCATCAGCCGTAGCTACCAACGAACATGGGAAGAGGCTGGATTTCATCATTACCAAAAAACTAAATATTCAAGAAGCAGAAACTGCTGCCGTCATACTATCAATCAGATGGGCTGAATTCAAGAACAAGGACTCAATAATTATCACTGACTCGACTAGGGCCATAAGTAACTTCATCTGCGGCATCGTCCCAAGGAATGCTGAGACTTCTTCCAAAAATTCTAGAACAGAACCACACACTTCTCTGGACTCCCGCCCATCAGGCGCTAGAGGGTAACGAGGCGGCCGATTCTTTTGCGAGGACTACCATACACCGCAGAGAGCCGGGACATTTGTACGCCCTTCCTGCTTACTGCCAAGGCGCAGACAAATTAACATCCTATAGACTTCACCGAAGATCAATGCCTACGCCCCACGCCAGCCTAACTGCTGAAGAAGCGAGAAATCTTATAAAATTACAGACGAACACCTACTTTCATAAATCCAGGCTCTCACTAATGTTCCCAGAAAAGTATAATGAGGACGGCAAGTAATTTCACCAGAAGGCCGATTTATTCCATACAGTTAGTTTGGAATTGCCCAATTACTTGGGACGAAAATATCCACCAAACCTCATTAGAGTCCTGGGAGGAAGCCCTGTCCAGCTCTGACTCTGCACAGCAGCTTGCGCTGCTTATAGTAGGGCCAGAAAATGCAAAATAGCTTCTGGGGTCCTGGGATTTGGATCCCGCCCTTGATCTATCCCCCTTCCCTTACCTCCTTTCACAAAATAAAGCTTACTGCTACTACTACTACTATTCTTCGCCTTGCGGCCACGTCATCTCAGTGCCGCAAAAATATGTATTAAGAGTAGTCATTTTCTTGCCTGTCTTTGCTTCCAGTTTCAATCGCTACCATCTCTAAGCACGATTGCATTGTTTTCTATTCTGACGTAAATGGCGTTATTTAAACATGAATATGATCCTCCACCTTCTTGGTCACAATTTTAACACGGTACTATTGTTTTAGTTCGGTCACGTGACTGCAACCCATCAATCAATTAAAAAATCAATCGCGACTAAAGCATCAATCGATTAACCAGAATGTTACTAGATCAATCAATCAATAGATCAGTTCTTCAAAACGGCAACCCGGGGCCGTCTCCGGGCCGGTTAGCAGCGTTGGAAACCGGGTTGCTCGGGCGCACATTTTTCTACCGCTTAATAAGCATAGAGTTCAGCTGCGTCAGTTTTTCAGCGAACTCGTTTTTTATTTATCTTTCAAAGTGAGGCTGTCTCGTTAACATTTTCGGAGGCATAAACTGTTCTGTGACCATTAGTAGCGATAAGCCTCAGATGACACAATAACAGCAAAAGCGGGGAAAATATTTTAGACGGCTTTGTACGAGGACAATACGGGGTTGCTTGGTTAAAAACAGCACCATGTCAATCCACGGATCTAATATATGCAAATAAATAGCATCAACACACCCGTTTTTTTTTCTTTTCAGGAGGAGGCCTCATGTACTAGAAGTCTACAACATCTTGGCGGTAGCGGAGAGTTTACCTGCCAGAGACTCTGTTTATGTCTTCTTGCTTAATTACTAGTTCCTTTTTCTAAAATTTATTTTAAAAAATTGGCGCAGCTTGCACTAGTGGTGCAAGAATGGAGAAACAGCAGAGCTGGCTGCCCCTCTCCTTTCGTCGGAGAGCCAGCTGTTGCACCTCACACGGACATCCGAAGTAACCTCTGAAAGGATCGTTTTGACCGCAGGCTTTCACACCTATCCCAAAGTGGACCGCGTTAGCACGCGTTAGAACCCGCGGCAACCGGCCTCGTGAACTCGACGTCTGTGCTCCCCACTTCATGCCCGAACGCACGTGAACTGGCGAGGAGAACAGCACGCAAGAGATCACGCCACGAACGCTAGGCATTGTTCTCGAAAGTCGAGCTGGTCGACGCTGGGCGCTCCTCAGGAGGCGCATGTTCAAGTGTGCTCGGTATTTTTATTTTTATTTTTTCGTGGTAACGCCCGACGGCGGACCTAAAAGCGTAAACAGCTCTGCTATCATAATTGAAAGACTCTTTATTTATTTATTTCAATACTCTCAATGCCCCGAAAGGCGTTACAGAGAGGAGTGGGAAGGTTGTACAGTGCAGGTTATGGCCGTCCTAAATGAAACAGGACCAGGGTTGCTGGCAGTGGAGGCGGGGAGGCTGTTCCAGTCCGATGCTGTCTTCGGCAAAAACCAATTGAAAAGTAAATTCGCCCGACAGTTGGAGACTGCAACTTTTAATCTGTGGTCAAAACGTGGGGATTTGTAAGTTGGCAGTGAAACAATGTCAGTTCTAATCTCCGGGTTTGTGTAGTATATTCTGTGAAAAACGCTTAAACGTGCAATTTTCCTGCGAGTTGTTAAAGTGGGGAGGTTAAGGTTTGCTTTCATTGATGATACGCTAGCTACCCGAGAGTAGTTGGAAACAAAGAAATGAGATGCACGGTTCCTAATGGGCTCAAGTGAGGAGGAAAGCGATAATACATGTTGATCCCAGAAGCAGTGTTGCGGAATGGGCGTCCCCATTCCATTCCAATTCCATTCCGGGGAATTACAAGTTGCCTAAATTTCATTCCTTTCAATTCCTCGGAATGCCGGAACATCACCCATTCCCACTCCTGGAATTGCCGGGCAGTTCAATTCCATTCCTCTGATTCCTCAACGTTTTATCGGGTGATTATCAAGTTATCAATGAACCCACCATTAAGCTGACGTTATTACACGCGTTAAGAACTGCTAAAATACGCAAAACACGTAAGAAGGTCGAGGGATAGTGGCTTTGTGGCATATCTCGTTCAGTGCAATCACCCTACTAATTCCTGCAGGGGCAGTTATCCAGGTAGTTATTATAGTATTTGCATGGTCAGCACGTCTTTGCGAGTTGTGATGCTTTAATATTGTTTAAGTGTGAATGTGTTAATGCTAACGTGACGAAATGTTCTATTTTTGTGCTGACAAAAATATGGTTGAAGAAGACATATTCCTTAAGCAGTTAACACGCGTATGGAGCGGTCGTGAGCATGGTTAGAACTATAATTTTGTTAACAAGGTATAGTTGGAAGAATTACCGCTCGAGAACCTTGCCCTGCCTTTGCACCAAACATGGATCACGGGCCGCACAGGCCGTCAGCACTCGCGCATGTCAAGCGCGCCTTGAAAGCACGGATAAGTTCAGAACTTCCTGTGTTTGCGTGTGCGCAGGTATGCAATGTCGCCCTTGCCGAAAAGCTTAGTTACGTGCGTCAGGTATCATCCACTGCGCACGAGCGAAAGTTCAGGCTGTGCTTAGAGTATGCGCGACCTTTGTATGGGTGTCTCGATGAGAACCAATGCGCAGGGAGAATTCTTTTTTCTCTCGTTAGTGTATACTGGGATAGCGCATTGGTTCGTATAGTAATCTGCGTCTTGTTTTTTTTTTTTTCATTTAGAAATTGGGAGATTGTTCACACTTTAGCACCACGCAACCTTTGGCTCTAGCTAACTGAAGAAGGACTAAGAGAATGCGTTGCGGCCTTGGACTCAGCAAAACTGAGTCCAAGGCCTGCGTAACTAATTGTATAACTCAGGCCTGTAGAAATAATTTGAGGAGTTGCATGCAGTGGAGTAGCAATGATGGTCTCCCCAAGTGTCCTCTGCTCTGGGCGATCAACCAAAGAAAAGATAAAAAGAAAAATGATAACGATAATAATAGAAGGACACGTTCGGCAGCCGGTCAGTCTAGTGTTGTGGAAATTCCTACGCCAGAAAAAAGTGCGTAGTTGCCCTCGTTGATATATTGTAGGGTTTAACGCGCCGACGCAACGCAGGCAATGAGGCCCCTCGTACTGGAGGGCTCCGGATTCATTTTGACCATCTTAGACCGAAATCTCGTACACACGGGCTTTTTGCTTTTCGCCTCCATCAGGAAAGCGGCCGCCGCGGCCGGGAATCGAACCGTGACCTCGTGCTCAGCAGCGCAATTAGGTCTCCTCGTGAATTTTATATGCAGCAATAAAGGTCTCAAGCTGCCGTGAAAGGTCGAAAAAAAGTTTATTTTGGTTTCATTCATCAAAATTACGTAACAAAATGGTGGGATCCAAATGTGCGCTTCGCCGTTTAGTTCTGAAAACACGAAGTGTAAATGACGGCTGCTTCAACGATCAGTTCTAAAAACAAAAAAAAAAAGTAAACTAATACAGTAGCCTTCTGCCTGTGTGTTGCGCTTGACAAACGAGCTGCTTAAAAGAGGTGTTTGAGAGCCGGTTTTGCTTCGCTGTCTGTCACTAAAAGAGATGCCGTGTAAAACACGCGTTCCACGTTAGCTGACGTCACATTTACAACGGAAACTGCCCTTGCGATTCGGGAAAGCAATGGAAAGTGGCTAGCGTTCGCTTTCCATTAGGTCGGAACCGTTTAGGAACAAAGCTTGCAGCGTGCAGCTTGCAGGCGCAGGCGTGACCGCAGTTCCTATCGCATGGGCTCTCCTGTTTCGGGTGGATTCTCGAACCAATATTTTAGGCCTTCGTAGACGCTGCTTCGGGCAAAGGCGTCCGAGTGTCTATACAGTATTGCAAAAAGTCTTGGGGGAGGAGGGGGGAGCGCGAAGGTAGATGGGGCGTAAGCTGATATACGAAATTTCGCAGTGGTCACAAGCACCGCGCCAGCGTCCCGATGACGGCGAGCTGGGATGCGATCACCCACGCTTCCGGACGCAAAAAACAAAAGTGAAGCGTGGGGAGACAGCTCGCAGCCGGGGCGAAGGCGCCGCCAAGGTAAAAAAAATTGGCCGCGTATCTGCTCCTTTCGTTGCAAATGTCGTCAAAAGACGATAGTCTTTATCGACTTTTGTCAAGTAAATGCCTCCCTTCGCTTTCCCGCTCACCTCTCATGTTGGTTCCTCTTGCGTCGCGCTCCTCCCAAGGTAAAGACGCCAAAGGTTTGCTTATGTCATTTTAAATATCCCGCGTTCCACTGCTCCAAACTGGGTGTCCCGATGCCAACACTGCCTACGGCGAAGACGCGCGTGAATCGAGGCGCCCTACTTCAACGTTTATAGAACCGCGTTTCCCTACTCCACGTGCGTTGCAAGCAGAACGTGGAACCTATCTAGTGGAACCTTTCGTAACTGTTGCCGGTTCATTTCTTAAAATGGCGCCAGAAGCTATAGTGGCGCGGGCGACAGCAGGCGACGGCGGAGTGAATTCTTTTTCTGCAGTTGATGAAGTATTTAATTTCGCAAAAGTCAAGCATGTATGATTTTTTATAAAGGAACACTGCAAATATCACTTCTGTATTAATTTCTTGCCTTATATTTGCGTAATGTCTTGTTCTTCTTCAACAGTGTTGACAAGTATGAACATTACACCGGACTTAGACGGGTACATTTAGCTGTGACTATATAAGACTATTGCGCAGCTATTGTTTTACTTTGGCCGGGTGGCTGACTCGAGTCACAGACAGACAGACGGACAGACAGACATACAGACAGACCAAAATTTCTGGGTTTAAGTAGCCCAAGAAAGACTATCGTCTTTAAAAATCATAAGGCGAGTTGGTGGGAGAGATAGGGGGGATACCACAGCGGGTAGTTCCCCACGACGGATACCAACGGCTTAGAGCCGCGTTTATTAGGCGGAGACTCGCGACGAACTTCGTAGCAGCGCTGTATTTAAGGACATAATTGTAGTAGAATCGCTGCTTATAAATATACCGTGCTTGTAATCAGCCAATCAATTTTATCAGTACTGAGTTATTGTTAAATACAAGGCTCCGGCTTACTAATGTTTGAACTTGGGCTGGTGGGATCTTTTGCGTATTTTTGCATATTTTGACAAAAAACAACGCGTAAAAGAAAAAGTGCGCTTTATTTTGGGAAAAATACATGTAATTCCATTCCCATTCCATTCCGGGCAAAATACGCTTAATTCCATTCCCATTCCATTCCTTCAACTATTGTCGCCATTCCATTCCCATTCCAGGGTCGCGAAAATGTGGAATGATTCCGGATTCATTCCAATTCCGGACTGGTAACTCCGCAACACTGCCCGGAAGCGTATTCCAGTTTAGTCGTAACAAGTATTTATAAAGCAGTAACTCAAGGAAACAGGAGCTAAAAGAAAGTTACCACGTAAGAAGCCAAGCATGAGATTAGCATTGTTAGCTGTGCCTCTAAAGGTCCAACGCGATAGTGTTATCGGGCCCGTTCGAATCGCATTGTAATTCGCTTGTGATTATCTGAGCTCCCCGCGCGTGGGGAGTTTAGTTTCCGCTTAGAGCCACTATATCAGGGCAGAGTCCTAGGGTCCAGGAAGTTTCAATTGGTGCCGCAAGGTGGCGCTATGGGAATTTTTCGCTCACGCCGATTTTTCTCTCACGGTCAACGCTGCCGATGACGCGGGGTTTTCTGCGACACGTGTTTGCACGCAACAGCGGGATATAAAAGTGTCGTGACATTCCCCTTTCGTGCCTCCCACAGAAAACCTATACAAAGGAACGGACAGGCACTCGAGTCGAGGCCGAAATTTCCGGGCGTCTCAGAGGAGGTCAGGCCGTCTTGGTCCGTCGTCGCCCCATAGGCGCGCAACCAGGCGCCTCCGTTTCACCGGAACTTCTCCCCCATCTCGTCGCAGACCGATGAGTCGCTTGTCTTTGCGCGGACAGCGTGCATCCGCTGTCGTCGTCATCGCCCGCCGCCCACGGCCATCGCAGCGTGGCGGCGTATACGAATGCCCGCCGCCGCCGCCGCAGCTCGCAGGCTGTGTCGGGCTCGAGCTCGCGCGTACGTGCGACTGACGGACCGTGCTCGTGCGTCCGGTCGCGACGGAACCGGCCAAGCCGGACGCCGCGGCCCACCGAGCCGCGGCCCTGGCGTTGTGTGGGAGCACAAGAAACTCGGTGTTCCGTGGGGTCTTCCCGCCGCCTTCGCGCTTGACTTGTTGCGCCACGCAGGAAATTGCATTCATTCGGGGGCATTCAAGACGGCCGTCTCGCTCGCTACAAGCGCGGCACGGCGTCGTCCCCCTCCCACCACATAAAACTCCACCCGCTGGCGTCCCACTGCGCGCTGTCGAGCGCGGTTTGAAAAGAGATCCGCTCGTTGTGAGCGGCCGCGGCTCGTACGATGTTTACAGAGAATCCTTTCACTCCTTTCAACAGTTTTCTTTCCGTTTTCTTGCTTCATTTCTTTCGTATACTCACCCGTGACTCGCTGAGCTGGGCCAGTGGGGCGCGCGCTGCTTGTTTACCGTCTGGTGGAAATACGCGAGAGGGGCTGTTATTTTTCCCCGATTTGCTCTTCTTTCGCTTTTGATGAGTCGTCGCTCTGTCAAGCCGAGGGCGCGCTGAGTCTGTTAAGAAACGAGACGCGCGTGCTCCGGCCGTGACTCCGTTTTAAACAACTCGACCGACCACCCGGCGGGTTTCAATGGCGGCCCTCGCCTGTTTGTTCGTCGCGGGAGCCCGGCCTGCAAAAAAGAAAGCGTAAATGTTGTGACGGGGCCGCACGCGACTCCCGTGACTGCATGCGGCCCATCTACGACGGCGTGTATGGTTTAAACCGTTTGAGAATTTGAGAAGCAGGTTCTCTTTTTAAGTGGGTCAGGTATACAAAGGAGAGGTAATCGCGATAGTTTAGGGGTAGCTATAGTTGTTTTGATGAGGAAATGAAGAATGAACTTTCTCTTTAGGCCTTAGAGTAGGGAAAAAAAGAAATTTAACGCAATTGAAGAAAGCTGCCAAAGCAATAATTTAAATCCTGATGATGCTCCGGAAGGGACTGTAAGCGGGTTTCAAACGAAGAATGTGCCAGAGGAGAATGGTAACTTAACAGATCATGTGTCCGGTGATGTCAGAGTGACTCAGCCATGCTACAGGGACCATAATCGGTTGCGTACAGTTGAGCGCAAAAATGGGCAATGACGTGAAAAAACATAAAACAACGTCCTTGTTTCCTGCCTATTGGCGTGCCTGTGCGTATTTGCTCTTAATTCGACGAAGTATGCAATATCAGTTGGGCCAATAAATCACGCTAATAAGCGGTTTCTTCCTCTCAGAGCTATGACGGCGCAGCTCATTTCTTGTGAAGATGTTCCATTTAGTCCTCATTTCTATAGGCCCCTGCAAGCAGGGGATGTTCTAATTTGAACCCATTCCCAATTCAACCTTCTCGTTTGTTCCTTCGCGTTTCAAGGTTCCATCTCACTACGGCGGATAGTCGCGTTACGGTCAAGAGTGCATTACGGCTGAGCGTCGCAACACGGCGGAGAGTCTCACTACGGCGAAAATTGCGTTACAGCTGAACGTCGCAACACGACGGAAGGGGGACAGTTTCAGCCGTTCAGCCGTTCAAATTATCTGCAGCTAGTTTCATGCAACATTGTCGCAGCTGTGCGTCACGTGCAAGAACCTGCATTTATACTTTGACGCGTCTTTACCGCATTTTCATTGTTTTCGGGCACTTGTTTTATTTTTTGCGTGTTAATTGCGTTGGTCGTAGTTTTACGGAACTATATCTTACAGGCAAATCTTACAGGCATCTTATCGCTCTTACGAAAACTTTGACCGGTATTTGTCCGCGATTCCGACAAATGCGCATGATGCTTTCTTGTGCATTGACTGCTCTTTTTTTTTTTTGCATTGGCAACTTCTGGCGTTGGCGGCTTCTGCCGTAAGGTAGAAAAAAACACCCATCTAAATACACTGAAGAACACAACTAAGATATCGCGCGCGAGGTCAGGGTTGATGGCATAGTGGCTATTATTGTAATACAAAAACGGGGAATATATATGCTTGAGAGCTATCAATTAACAATAAAAAAATAAAACAAGTCCCCCAAAACAATGAAAATGAGGGAAAGACACGTCAACATATATATGCAGACTCTTGAGCGTGACGCACAGCTGCGACAATGTTGCATGGAACTAGCTGCAGATAATTTGAATGAATGGCTGAACGGCTGAAACTGTCCCCCTTCCGCCGTGTTGCGACGTTCAGCCGTAACGCACTTTTCGCCGCTGTGAGACTCTCCGCCGTGTTGCGACACTCAGCCGTAATGCACTCTTCGCCGTAACGCGACTGCCCGCCGTAGTGAGATAGAACCTTCGACTCAGGGGACTTGGAGCGAGGGGTGCGAGTTTTGAAATTAAAGTTACGTCCGACTGTAACGCAATGTTTTGAGATGCGTCCGACGTAACCCAATGTCAAAAATTACACTCACGTCCGACGTAACCTAAAAAGTAAATTGAAATTAC